>BMAW01082520.1:44022-75056 GCA_019974015.1 Nephila pilipes
TATCTATCTATCTATCTATCTATCTATCTATCTATCTATCTATCTATATATATATATATATATATATATATATATATGTCATAAACCAGCATACAGACAAAATCAACTTATAATTCCACCGTCAGAATAAGTTTTTCTGAAGTGTTTATGACTTATTCAGTTGCGGAACATATTACTTTAAATATACTACTTAACACCATTAAATATGATCCTAATAATAGCTTTGACAGAGGCTCAGAGGGATCCCATAAAGAATCATTCGAATGATCTTATTTTTATTTTACTTCTGAAAATGGAAGCCTATACCCTTTCACAATTTAACTCAAAAATGCTCTCTCTCATGTATCTGTCAGTTACATTTTCACGACTGACGTGAATATCACAGAACACTATGTTGGTCGTCGGAAATGCAACACCAAGAAGACAGAGATATCAAAATCAAATTTATGAGAGAGATTACATGCAATACAAATGTGAAATGATTGAAAAAGTTTATGCGATATTAGGAAGACTATCAAATCAGTACTGAATGATACTAAAACTTTTGGTAATTACCTCTGCTACATATCTCTGCATTGAATAAAAAATACTTTGTATGTTTTGCTTGAATGTTGACATGGCAACCGGTGACTGTTTCCACATATTACCAAAGTTGATTTGATATAGCAGTGGATGTTGTATTCCAAGGACTGGTGTTCTTCGATCACACATGTTCGATAGATAATAATTCAGGAGAACAGGCAAGTCAAGTGAAAGAAGACGTATTTAACATTGCACACCACATGCGGTCCTGCATTGTCCTGTTGGAATGTGGCCTCAGACCAGCTCTAAAAGTAAGAGAGAACAGACTCCAAAACGACAAATTTAGTGATGGCTGGTCATTGAACCAGCAGTCTGTACGAGACAGAGGTTAAGGGTTTGAAATCTAATGGTTCTGTAAAGAATGGGGATGCAAAAGGCAACAGAACCAAAATCTCTCCGTGGCGTTTCCAGATGTTAATTCTACCAGGGTGTGGTTGCAGGCAGAAGTGTGATTCGTCATTAAACAAATGGTCGGGCCAATTGATTGTCTATGTCAGCCGTTCAATGCACCATTGAAAATGCTGCTGCATAATCTTGTCGATTGTTGCTTTAAGATGAATGTAATCAAAGCAATGGAAGCCATACGGATTTTCTACTGTGCTGCAAATGATGTCGAATGTTACGCTTGTGCAATAAAAATAGCTTTTTCTGTGATATGATTCCTTATGTGGAGAGTGATAAAGGGACAGAGCGATCTATAATTGCAATGTATGTATTATGCCTGTCATCTCGTGTAATGGTGAGATAAGGCAGATGTAATCTGTGTTGTCCGTCAGTCCTTCCATCCTGCCTCCATCGATTTCAGATCAATTTCCCTTTTTCTCGGTTACATACTTCATGATCATCGATTTCTGAGTAGGATAATCCACCTTCTCTAGAGGCAAAAATTTTCTTCGGTCGAGTTCTGAAACATGCTCGAATAACGGTTGAATTTTTTCTGAAGTGTACAAAAGCTGCTCATGCAAAACAACTGCATAAGAAAGTTGCTCTATTTCGTCAAATTGGTATTATGTCCTCTCCGTGTATAACACTTATTGTTCATACAGAGGCATGATGTGTCTGCTCTAAAAAGCTACTAAGGTGTATATCACATCGGGATATACCCACTGGGGGAATTTCATGTGGTTTTAATGTTTCCTTCCAAGTGTTACACTTCCAATCGCCAGTTAAGAATATCTCAATTTTCAGAATAACTGTGATTTCCTATTCATGCAATAGGCGTTATAGGAGAATCATCGTAACATTATACGATTCAAATATCTAATCTGTAGCTAAAAATGTTTCAATATTATTGCTGATCCAGCACGGGCCGGTTTCACAAAGTGTTCCTGAGTTAAATATGAAAGATTTAAATAGGATTTCTGTCAAACATTGAAAATTGCAATCGCCTGAACAACTCATTGAAAGTAACGAATCTTATGAATTGAGATAATCGTCAGTTACAGTATGGTTCAGACTGTTCAAGTTTGACTGTGTTGCTGTAAATCCAAAATAAAAACGTCGCTGTTGAAAATACAAAGAAAACATAAATTGGTCTGAACTACAGAACAATGCCACTGGTGTTACCGTCATTACGAAATAGTATTTGTAGGAGATGATTCAACTTTCTCCACAGAGTATTGCAATATTCTCGATATTACTTTAGGAGATCCTAGTGAGAAGAATTCAAACCAGAATGCATTGTGGATACAATTAAATACTCTTATTTAGCTATGATTTGGTTATGTATCTCTGCAAACTGCTTTCGGATATTACACATTGTTGAAGATACAACAACTTAAGCTAAATACTGCAAGTTACTAAAGTCTTATTTGATTGGAAACAGACGAGGGGTTTGGGAGATCAACCTCGTTATTTTGATCCACTGCCATTTGAAGAGGATAACACCTGACTTGGCATCTTCCTCTCCAAACTTTCACACCACGTTATCGGGGTACATAAAGTCATGACTGATTTAATGAGCATCAATCCTGACACACTACGGAATTTTAGTGGAATCAGGATTCGAGATCACAACACGATAGAAACAGCACCGACTGCTAGCTCGTGACCGTTACTACTAGACAACTGCGTCCGGTTTGATACTAGAAACGATATACTGTTAAGTGAGTAAGATTCGTTCTAGAAATAGACTTTCACCTATCAGGATCGTAATGCTTCATGTTGAAAGTTGAATCTTGTGAATAATTGGTTCCAGACCATTGGCCGCCAACATGGATTCACCGGTTCATTCATAGAATTAAAATCTAATTGGCTCCACAGAAATAACAAAAAGAGACCTTTTTAACAATAGATAACTGATTGATATTAACATTTATGTCTGTAATCTTATACTTGTAATTAAATTGAATGGATTTCTTGGTCACTGCATACCTAACAAATAAAGAGTGGTGTTTCAGAATAAAATTATGGCCACTTAAGTATTGATAACGTTTATCAACACATATAAAGGTTTTAGACACACACACACACACACACACACACATATATATATATATATATCGCATTTTCTTAATAGTGTTGTTGTTTGATATGATATGCATTTAAATATTTAGTCATATTCAATTTTCCGAATTTAAATTTTGTTTAAACGTTACAAAACCTTCAAACTCCTAAGTAATGCAGGACCTTAGAATTTCCGTTCTAGGTGTACTACAAAAACCGTAAGTGTACAGTTAGTAAGTAAAAATACAAATAACTTATCTGCAAATCGTATAGCAATACTGATAACTTTTTTTGCGAGATAAGACGTTCATAAAGATTATATATCAACATTTTTTCTTAAAATTCTAAGTATTACGTACACGCTAGAAAGAAAAAAAATACTTTTTGTGCTATTTCCCTTCACGAATAATCTCTTTTTAAAATTTTGAACTGTTAATTTTTAATATTTTATGTCTAGAGGTTTTGTTTTATAAAAGGTGTTTTATGTAAGTTATTATTATTAATCTCTCTTTTTTTAACTTAAGTTAATATCAAATGCTTGATTTGTTAGATGAAATAATTTCGAATGTGTCTCGATTTGTAACATTCTTTTTACTAAATTGAATGTTTCTGTTTTACTCAATTTTTTTAAATATATATCTGTATTCAAAGTATTACTATAAAATACCTAGCACATTCATGTTCTCTGAAGCAAAAGAAGTATAAAATCCTCAAAAATGTATTAAAGGAATATTCGTCCAAAATAATTAAAACTGTCACTTTTGAAGTTCAGATTCAATTACATGATAAATTTTTGACATAATAATGAAGAACCTTATTAATTTTGATATTTCACATAATTCAATTAATCTAAGCTATAATTAAGGATTTGACCGAAAGAGAGAAATTACAGAACATTCTTCTTAAAAATATCTTTATAGTCTTTTTCATTCAAAAAAGTCTTGCAGTTTAAAGTTAATTTCATTTCTGACGAAAATGATTTACTTCAAGACAAATTTCAAAGATGCTAAATTCATAATAGTTTTTTTTATATTAATAACGACTAATCACACAAACTTAATCGCTTAAACTTTTCGGATAAAAAAATTAACTTATGATTTAGATTAGATTTCCATCATTTTTTCGTGAAAATTGCAAAAATTCTTAGTACAAGTTTTGGATTCATAGCTAGAAAATCAATGGAGTGACAGGTTATACGTTTATTTTCAGGCCTTGTTGGATTCCATTAAGGTAATCTATCATAAAACAATATTTAATGGCTTAATAAGTTTTCGGTTAAAGGTACAGTTGCAAGATAATTTATCGAACCCTTCTAAGATTTCTGTTTATTGCAAAATATAATTGTTTTGCACAGGATCCTTATCTTAACTATTGATAAAATAACCACAGAATATGATATAAAAGTAGGAGATAAAATTTAAATATACAAATGCACCAAATACATCAGAATTAAAAACACCATTAATGGCAGAATTAGTACTCAGAAATTTAAGAACCTTCGCAAAATAATACTAGTAATATAGTTTTTTTTTAAATCGATCTGTTGCCGTTAGCTCAGAGGTTTATGAAGAAGGTAATCTAAAAAATCCAAGAAAACTATTGTAGATACCAGCCGAGATAGCAAAAGACCTTACTCATTTTTCTCTCGTAATTACATCACAACACTACTTCAACTTTAGTGCTTCTTTTGAAACTAAAGTTATTTAAATAACTATTCTAAAACAGCAAACGATTTAAGAGGATCAGGCAAATAGGATGTAATGCTTTACCAAAGAAATTTTTATGTAAGTAATAAAAAATCAAAATTTCCAAAAAATAGAATAACTTCATTACGTATTACTGTTATTTCCTTTTGATAGTTTTAAGCGCATTTGTTCAAAATGGAACAATTGCTTTTAAAGTTGCATGTGCACGACATATATTTTTATTTACCTAGTGATCAAGTGAACCAATTCATTAGTTTATTTAATTGCATTAATAATACATAAAAATAACGTGTTTCTTTTTAGCAGTTTGGAGTAATTTTAAGCATGGCGTTAACAATCATTATTCATATAATCTACCTTTTCTTCCGTAAGAATTTATATCGGTTACGTACACGATTAGCTTTGAAATATTAGAGAGGATGTAAACAAAAATTAAAAGGGGTTAAGAAAAAAATCAATTGTGATATTTTTAAAAATATTATTTTAAACTTTATCAAGTAAATAAACATTTATTTCAAAAGTAACAAACACCACATTTTCATTAAACATCAAAATATTCATATTAAATTCTAAAAAGGAAATAAAAATGTATTGATTGAATTGCTGAAATAAAAATTTAGGAACATGAAAAAAAAAAATTATTACCTTGCCGGCATTTTGAATTCTAAGCTGTGAGAGTTAGCAAAAAATCGGTGACATTAAATATATGTAAAAATTTAATTATATTCGAATTCGATCTTTACTGGAATACCTGTGAGGCTGCATTATTTTATTTTAACATTTTATTTCAGGTAAGTACGGGCATCATGACCCCGAGGCACCTTAGTGATCTTTTTCTTTCCCATGGGATTTACTGTCTTTGGTAAACACGGGTGACGCGCCCCCGGGATACCCTAGCGATCCTTCTCTTTTTTCGACCCTCCTTCTTGTTAATCATTTTTACCTTTTTTTCAACTTCACGTCTAGACCACAGTTTAATCTTGTTTGGTGCAGCATAGCCATATCTGGCTCTTGCGCCAATAAACTTTACATTCACTCACTCACTCACTTTAACATTTTATTCTACTTATAGTTCCCAATCAATATACGCAAAAGTTTTTTAAAAATATGTTTGAGCCTCTTGCACATTTTGGAGTACTCGGATTGTACACTAGTATATTAGGGGGGATCAACTGCACTGCCTTGGGAAGCTACATATCAGAAACAAATATTTGAAAGAGACGTTTGCTCAGAGTTATTGGATAAAAACTTTAAAAATACCCTCGAATGCCTCCATTTTGGTGAATTTTTTTCCTAAGACAATTTTTTCAACTCAAAACGGAGGTTTAGTTCTTCAGATTCCGTAAGAAGTTCCAAAACAAAAACATCCTAAAATAAAAGAGAAAGCATTGGAATAATTTCCATTTTCGGCACTTTTTCGTATTTTTGCAAATGTTTGTATTCAAAATTTCAATTTATTATGAATACGCCTTTGTCCGTTTTAACTCATATGTAATTAACTGAGTTTTTGTGAACTGCCCTGAAAACCATCAACCAAATTTTTGTCAGTTAACTAAGATGGTCAACATTCGTAAGTTCTCCGCAATCAAATCTAAATTCTAAAAATATCCTTTATAATATTGTTCGACAGAATCAGTTAAAGATTTTTTCTTTTCGGAATAATTTTACAATCATGCTCAGTCTCTTAAATGAGAAGAAAATATATAAAATAATTACCTTGGACATTAACTAGTTTAAGTTTACTAATAAATTTGTAAGAAGAAACGATACATTTTAATTACTTTTAGACAATAAATAGTTTTAGTTTATCATATTTTATACATATATTTATTTCCTGAAAGCCGTATTACTTGCCTAAGAGAGCCACATGAGTCTTGTAGCAACGCAATGGTGACCATTTATACATATATATATATATATATATATATATATATATATATATATATATATAGTTGAAATTTATTTTACTATGCCTTTTTTTTTAAATTAAATCCATAAATAGGCTATTAATTTAAATAAATAACTTTAATCTTTCGATTCTATTTTGGAAGAAAAAGAATCAAATTTAATTTGATCAGATTTTAATTATTAGAAACCTTTAAATAAATTACTTTAGCACTCTAAAATATTTTGAAAGAAAATTTACTATGTTAATCTAAAAAAAAAAATTCTTTGGAAAAAGTGTAGCCAAATTTGCATTTTATGAACCAAAAAAATGTTATTTGCATTTGAAAAGACATATTTTAAACTCTTCTTTGGGACTAAGATGAATTTACGACATTGATAAGTAATGTTTAGAGGAGAATCAAAGTTTTTAAATAAGATGGATCGCCTAGGCTTTTAGTTATCCATTCTCGAAACAGAGCTTCATTCGAAAGTAACGATGAAAAGTTGCTACTGATGTCACAGGTTTTGAAGGTCATAAATCCTTATTAGGATTTAAACGTTGAATTACACATTTCCGATGAAAAATAAAGAGGTATTCTAGTCATGAAGATACTGTGACGACATCATTAATCATTTAGAACTCGCGTAAAGATTCGATAAAAATATCATACGGTTTTCGGTTTGAAAGAATAAGACACATTACAATGATATATAGCATTGCGCGGAATATATGAGAGTTAAGTTTCATTATAGAAAAAGATTTCATTGAGTCTCTTAAAATATACATTATCGATAAAATAAAGATTCGATGGAGCTGGAAAGCGTCTAGTAATTAATATAGTAATGTATTCTTACACACGTCATTAATGAAAAATATACATACATAATAGTTAATTTAAATCATGGAGTTAGATAAACTTCAGAATAAGAATTTGGTAACACGATCAATAACTCCCGAGTCTAACATTGAAAACAACATTTTTTTTGTAATTTTTTTTTTTTATTCATCATCATAACACCTTTTGTTAATCACTTTTTAGGGTGATACAATCGTTCCAACGCTTTTCCAAATCTTTTTTTTTTCGCAAGAAATCTTTTTTGTTGCGAGTAAATAGCGATAAACAGCTTTCTGAATCATCGATTCGTTGCTGTTTTTGTTCCATCGAAAGCAATCGCGGCACCCACTTGGAAAAAACCTTTTTCACTTCACTTCAAAAAACCTTTTTCCTGGTCCGATCGACTTAAAATTTTGACACGTTTCAAGCAAAGGTTAGTACTCTAGAAAGACCTGGTTACTGGTTTACTACGAGCGCCATCTCTGGGTTAGTCTCGGGAGTTATTGATCGATGTGTTAATTCGCTCCTCGTAACCTCTGAAATAGAACGGGGAGTCGGTACACTAGATACCTTCAAAAAACCTATTTTGAAATTTTTGATGTTTATAAAATGTTATAAGTATGTTAATTTTTATTTTGAATGAAAATAGTTACACATCAGCTGACCCGCCTCACCACTTAAGTAGATTAAATATTAGCCTTTTAAATCTGGAATGTCATTGCAAAGCCTCACATTTTAAATATTAGTTCGCAAATAGCTGCAGTATAACTGTAATTGTGACATGAAGACTTGTTTACTAATCTCATGTGCGAATTGTGCTCATTCTATGCCGAACATTACGATTGTAAATCAGATTTCATATACTTTCTATAAGCTGAAATTTATTGAGTGTCATTTGAGTATTCTATTTTGTTTAGAAATACTTAAACTTAAAATGTTCCTAGATCACGTGAAGTGTTTAAAAGAGCAAAGGAACATTTTTCAAAAGTAGAAATATTACTTCTAGTAGTAACTCTATATTGGACGTTAATGGTAATATTAAAAGGGATACTGGTATTAAGAATTCTTGTATCAAAGAAAGAAAAATTCCCGATTTTAAATTAGAGGTATTCTTCCTTTTAAGAAATTATAGATATTATTATTTCCATAATAAAACTTTATACTTTCATTTGTATTTATGAATGATGCGATGTGTAAAAAATGTGACAGTTACATGGATGCGCAAGGTTTGAAAAATAACTGTAGATTGGCTATTTCTTTCATTTTGAAATGCTATATTTATCCATATCGTATTGAATTTTCTTCTTTAAATGACCATGAAGGAAGCCTAATAGCAATCATAAATATTAGATATGTATATGCAAAGGGTTCCATTGGAAAAGCTGAGGAAGATGGACGAATGTTTTTTGTGCACTAATAAATCCGCCTAAAACACCTACAAGATTTACACCGTACAATAAGTGACTATTAAATGATGTAAAGCTGGTTTCTGAGGAAACAATGCAAAATGCTGCTCAGGGAAATAGAGGTAATAAGAATATTGCAGTGACCGTAGATGGAACTTGGCAAAAGCTAGGTTATTTGTCTCTGAATGGTGTGGTTACTGTGACCAGCATAGACACCGGGAAAGAAATTGATGTGGGAATTATTAAGTAATGTATGTGCAGCAATAAAGGTTCTCATCGAGAAGACTGTAAGCGCAATTTTGAAGGTTCCAGTGGGTCGATAGAAGTTGAAAGTACTTCAAGAATGTTCCACGTTCATTGACAATGCTTGATGCACGGTATATTACATACTTAGGGGATGGCGACTCCAAAGCCTTTGCTGCTATCAAAAAAAGAAGACATATATGGTGATGAAAAACTGGAATACATTAGACTTGTAATGAAGCGCATGGGAAAACAATTACGTCCTTTCAAAAGCACAAATGAAAGGAAATTTTTTATCCAACGGTAAGCGTTTATGTGGTAAAAATTGCTTAACCTAGAAAGAAATAGATAAATTGTAATCTTGCTAGGGTTAGCTAACCGGAGATATCTAAATAGTGATCAAAGTATGCGACAAGCTATCTGGGCTATTTTTTTGCACATATTTCAAAACATGAATACCCTTAATATGGTTTTTGCCCTTCTGGTGAAGAATCAGGGAGTGGATATAAATATAATGAAACAACAAGAAAAAGACGTACATAAAAACCATCTTCCAATAGCTATCGGGGCAACCATACATCCAATATTATAAGACCTTTAACATCCTAGTCTTTAAAAAAAAGTGTTTGCATGATAATACACAGAAACTGAATGAACGCCTTCACAATGTATGTGGTCGCGTGTTCCCAAATCAACATTAGCGCAGATTGAAACACTTTCACTTAGTGTTTATGATACTGTATGCCCATTTAATAATGATAATGCATCCAAGATGACTATTCAGGAAAAATTGGGAAAAAACCCAGGAGAATATACTATAAATGCCATGAAATGCCCCTACCGGGAATAACTGAGGAAAGCTATTTATGTATATTCTGGACAATCGAAAAGAAAGAGGGGAGAAAAAGAAGAAGAGATGAAAACAAAATTAAGAAAAAATACAGATAATAAAATTTATGGAACATGACTTTTTAATCAGGTAAGGTTTTGTATTAAAATTTTAGTTTTCTAAAAATAACATTTTTAAAACTGTATGTCCATGCATGTATGATATATATAGTTATATATATATATATATAGAGAGAGAGAGAGAGGATATATGTAACAACTGTCTTTTAAATAGTACTATTGAATTAAAGTTTTATAAAACAACACTTGAAGCAAATTTCATTTACACAGAACTCTTTTATTTTTAGCGGAGAGATAGACCATTTTCACACGGCGGGAATTACATAACTGCGCCATTGGGTACAGATTAGGACAGCATGCGTTTAACAACGAGAGTGAGCAAAAGAGTTGAAGACGAGACGGTTTTCGCTGCGTTTTGCTTTTTATATGACGAAAAATTCACTTTAAACGTCAGAGACATATGGTCTGGATGGAGGGACTTCAAGGGAATTTAAGAGTAGAATAAAGTCTGGTAGGGATCGTCCCTACAAGTCTGTACCGTGGGAGGAAAGATGACTTTGCAGATTTTAAGGGCGCGTGATTGAATAAATTAAAAAGAAAAAAAAAGGAATCGTATCAGGAAATAAGAATGAATATTATCTTTTAAAGGAGAAAATGTGCAAATTTAGTAAATTAAATTATTGTGGTGAGAAATTAATAGGAATTAAGTTAAATCATTATATATATATATAGTGGGTTGTGTGTGTGTGTGTATTATGTGTGTATAGGTTAAATACAAGGATCTATTTCAAAGGAAATCAATTTTTTCTTGCTTTTTTGCTGTGCATATTTTTGTTGTGTTGTGAAAGAGAATCATCCAAACGAAGAAACATTTGAATAAAAATGAAAAATAGATTCGTAGAAGAAAACCATTTTAGAAATGCGTGGTAATTTCATCAGTGTTAGTTGAAGAAAAATCAAGATCCCCGAACGTTAACAATCAAAACTTTACTGCATGAAATAAGAAATTTTTGGTACATGTAGGCATCTCATTACGTTTAGTTATGGTTGAATTTTCTTAATTTTTTTTTAGTTCGTCTTGTAAACGTGAAAGGAAAAAAAATGTATATGATTTTTAATACCCTGTATGAATCTGTTTCAAAAACTAATGGGATAGAAATTAAAAATAATGCATTGTCTGCTCTAACTATTAAAACTTCCGGCAGTTTTGGTTAGTTTATCACCTTCTTCGGGTTCCTATAATACTGAATGAGATTTTAAAATGATATTTTGCTTTAAATTTTAAAGATAAGAAATTTAATTTTCTATTTTTCCAAACGCCACAAAAAAGGGGTGTTTTTTTTTTTGATAAATTTGCGAGTTTTAAGTATGAGAAGCTTTAACATTTACATAATTACCTCCCCCCAATTTTTATCTTTACTTAAATTTAACTTTTAACTTTTAATTTTTCATTCCTTCATTTACTTCTCATATTTCAACTTATTTTCCAAATTAAACGCCGTATACGCCCAAACACCCAAAACACACCCACTGATACTTACAACCCAACACGGGCAGCCAATGGGATAGCTCCCCTCCGCTTACAGTGAATCAATAGGAAAGAAGCCTTTCAGCATCTCTCCTGAATGAACTCTATACCTTCAAGAAGCCACCCTCTACTGACTGCCAAGTCGACCAATCACAGAGCTAGCTCTGATCCCCAAGTCAGAATGTTTTAAAATCAAGTCACAGCCCAGTTTTGAAATATGCTGCCGACCTGAGCTTGTAGGCCGATCTTCGGCCTATGTGCTCGAACATGTTCTATTTTTTTTAACATTTACATAGTTAAGAGCATATAAAGTAACTAACACTACTTTTGAGAGATACATTTAACTCATATATATATATTAGCATTCTTATTTTCAGTACTCAATATATAATATTTGTAATTATAATTGATATTTATCCCCTTTAATTCTTAAATGAAGTTCTTTATGTATAATCTTTCCTAATAATTTTTCTTCGACTTTATACTAACTCTGTTTGAAAATATACTCGGTTTCAGCATTCTTCTTTATTGTTACTATTGAAAACAAACAACTTAACTAATTTCATTTCATGTTAAAATGAAATTAGTGTGTGCTAAAAAATTCAATGTTTAAAAATTAATATGTGATAAAAAAAAATTTGTGTGTAAACATACTTCGAAATCTTAGGATCCATAGAAGTAATTATTATATAGAAAAAAAAACAAAACAAAAAATTACTGACGGTTGTTTTTATTTTCGCAAGCAAAACCTTATAAAGAACAAAAACGTTGCCAATGTTAACAAAAAAGGGACAATTCTACAATAAAATACAGTTATTAAATTAAATATTAAAAAATAAGGACAAACGATAAATTTTTTACAGTATGCAATAATATTCTATTCGCATATTAAAATAAAATATTATATTAGACATATATATCTTAGTGATGTAAACATACTTTTAGCAAACTAAATATAATTCTTATGATTATAAGGTATATATACATTATAATGTAATTCTAATGATTATAATGTAATATTACATTGACAATCCCTTGAACCTAACATCAATTATCTTTCTTTTTATGCCCACGCATTTTTGTTAACCTCATTTTCTCAAAACAGCAATTTGTTAGAATACGCTCAAAAAAGGTTTAATTTTTTTTAATAAAATTTGGAAGTGTTATTTTTATAATATTCATACAAATACAGAAATTTACAAAAAAATGAATAAAATATTTTTCATTTATTAATAAACGTTATTATACAACGAGTTAAGTTTTACACTAATTGCAATGAGCATGGTTGTTGTCTTTTTTTTTTTTTGAGATAATAATTTACCCAATTGGAGTTCCAAATTGATACAACTTATAAGTAAAATCGTTTGCAAATGGTCAACAGTTAATAAAGATCTGAACTGCGATTGCATAAATTTCACTTTCGAAAATATCCTGTCACATTGGTAATTACAAATCCCATATAAATAAATATTCAAGCATATGATTCTGACTGATCTTATTTAACTTCTGCAAAATGTTTATAGAATTGGGTTACATTCATTCTTTTGCTAATCAGTTTCAACATATTCTCACTTTGCAGATAAACATTTCCTTGAATGAAGGTCCAAAGAAAATTTCTAAATGATACAGACAAATGGAACTTGAAGTAAGTCTTACGCTTGCAGCAAATTCCGATAAAGGTTGTTGTAACTATAATTTTGTTTGTTATTGTTGGACCGCATTTGGCCTGGGGGCAGTAATTTTCAATCCTCTGAGGTAGACTACGATTCATGAAATCTAACAAATCTAACAAGAATCAATATAGCCAGAGAAAGAATTTAGAAAAAGAAAATATTGTTTTGGAGTCTCGGAGGCCCGCAGCATGTTCTTCGTCATTTGATTGAAAATTAAAATTGTGTATATTGTCTTCAATAGCCCATGAAGCTGCTTGAGTTAGACCTCAATCAAAAATAAAGAAACGTCTAAATTATCCTACCATCAGTAAAAATGCATCAAAGTCAAAGTAATATTGTTAGAATAAGGTAATTATTTCTACTCGAAATAAAGTTCAATATTTAAGTTAAAAAAGAAAAAACGGAAGAAAATTTAGTTAGACTTAACGGCAAATAAATAAAAAAAAACTAATCTCAGCTCAGAAGCAAAAGACTGCATTCTTTAGCTGTTGGCCTATTTTAATAGCCATTTTGAACTTGTGAAAACTAGGCTCTACGTTATTTGCAAAAACGAGTGATACAAACTGTTTGTAATTTTGTGTTCAATATCACTCTTTCTTTGTTTCATATTGTTCGTTTAACACTGATAGAGGTTTTTTTCCATAAATGATCCGTTATCTGAAAAATTAGTTACCCAAATGCCCCTAGTCCCTGCTTGTTTCATATAATCCGTTCACTAAATATGTAAGTTCATGTTCATGAAAATAGCAACACTGAGGAGGAATTGTTAGATTTTATTGAAATTTACTTCGCAGGTGACCAATGTAGATGCAAATATACTCTGACAATATACAATACGATTACACGTCAAGAATTGAAATTTTATGAAGCCACTAAGCTCTGCAATGAGTGATTCTACACGATAAGGCATCGGATCAAATAGATTTTGAATATGTACCAGAAGAAAAGCGTTCCATATTGCTTCTATCTGAACCCAAAGTTATCCACATTATCTATGAGAGGAGCGCCTCGAGCGAGATGTCGACCAACAAAATTCCAGACGTGTTCAATAGGTGACTTTTCGACATAGCCAGTAGGACAAGGAAGAAGCTGTATGAATTGGAATGAAAAGAGGCCTTGAACATTTTTATCAGCATGTAGATGGGTATTGCCCTGTTGAAATACTGTTCCAGGAATGCTTTAAAAGAAGGGTTCTACCTCTGATTTTAAACGTCTCTGATGTATCGATGGCTGTTGAGATTGCTCACAATTCCTAGCAATTGTAATCACCCATGATATCTACTGGCACCCCAAATCATAACGCTTGGCATTTGTCTGGCGTCGCATTAGATAAGGCCCCCCGGAAGATGGTATTCACCAGTATAGAGCCTAATGAGTTGCTACCGTCTTTATGACTAAAAGTAAAGGGGAGTTTGTTCGAAAAGATGGTTTGTTGCCAACTAGCCCACCACACTCTGTTGATGAACCCATTGTAACCTCAGGTGATCATGGTTTTGAGTCAGAGGAATCCCATGCAAAGAAATTCTTGCTCACGAACCATGGTTCAACAGGCAGCAGACAATGATCGATCTGTAGCAGTGCTCCATCGTTCTGCAGATATCAAGATGACGCTCTACGGCCCTTCACTGTCAACGATTGAGGTGTCCATTGTTTCTTGCTGACGTAACACTTCACCATGCACTGCCCGATTTCGGACTTATTTGCCTATCTTTAGCCCTCTGCTCCCATACTCGGATCATTGCAGTTGTATTGAGCTCTATCTCAGCTGCAACTACACTTTTTAATTTGATATTTAGTTTACAAATGGTACGAAATAAAGTAACCATGATGCCCCATTCCTTATTTACAAATTTATTTGGTTTTAATTTAAAAACCGTGAAAAAACACAACCAAGCAAATTAAATGCTGTCTTAGCACGTTGTATTTATAAAATGTTTCAAAATTTTCAGGATTTTTTTATTATTATTGATTTTTTATATCTCAGCATGAAAATGTGCCCTAATTTTTATTCCAGCATTTTGGAATTCACAGAGTACATTTTTAATCTCTCCTGTTTATTCTGTCTCCATTCGAATGATCTGAAATAGCGGAAAGAAGTCATGTACTGAAAGGAACAAACTTAAAAAATTTCTTTCAACTATCACCATAGCACCAAGACTGCTCCCTATGAATTAATCATTTACCCAAGCATTACTCTCTAATCTGACATGACTTTCTAACGGCACCTATTTTTAGTACCTTTTGCTGTCTTTTTATTTTGAAAATTATCAATGTGCTGTGATATTCGATTGACAATAGCTTGATTTTAAGGTATCCGTACACCTTCGAAGAAAATTTTTTGAAATACATTGATATTTGTTATAAAAATACTTTTTTATGCTAAAATATAACCTAAAACTATGAAAAACACATTTAATAATTTGCTTTTAAATCAAAAAAAAATTTTGGAGTGAAAAACATAGTGAAAATAGTACATAAATTGATTATTAGAATAACGCTCATAACTCAAAAGTAAACAAAAATATCATTATTCTGTAACTTTTATCTTATTCATCATAACATTTTTGGGGGATGGTACTACTTTCATGATGAAAATCTTATTACAATAATTTTTATTGTGTTTCGAGTCAAATAGCAATGAAAAATCATAAAAAAGTTACAACAATACATGATTTACACCTTTGTTACTAAAACTATATCAATTTTATAATCTTGAAAGTGGTAGGGGTTCTTAAAAATTGTATAAGGAAGACACTTGCAAAATTTCAATTAATTTGGTTCATAACTTTTTCTGATATCTACGTTGCCATATGTAAATATGTCGAGAAAACTCATTTTGAGAAAAATCAAAAACAAACTTTCAAATGCAATTTTTAATAATAAACATAATAAAATATATTTAAAATGCCCCTGATTTATATATAACACCTTCTTTGCTTTCTAATACATTAATTTTTTTTTCCTAAGAGCTCTGAGTATTTTTCGACGCTGCTTTACATTTGGTGTTGAATGACGTGCAGCATCAAAAATTCGACAACTGTCAAGGTGTTTGTAAGTTTTTAAGGTAAAATAACCAGGCGTTACATTTAATTTCCTTAAAATTTCAACACAGCCCTTGTACCCATCATTAAACTGTATAACAGCATCCAATGCACCAGATTTTAAAATTTTAAGGCACACGAAAACCTCTTTCGGTACCCTCTGCCAAATTATGCCATTAAAACATTCATTGGCATTCTGTGTCTTACCATGAAGGCACTTTGACAGAAGTTCTTTAGAACACAGTTTTAAATATGTAGGTTTAATTAAATTAATATATCATTAGATAAGCCATTATATTTTTCTTTGGGCTTTTTGCCGCATGACAGTGCTCGCTGATAATAACACCAGCTATCTTTCCCGATAGGGCACTGTCCATGCATGGGTTTCTTGCCACTCGATGCACAGTGGTACAAGGCCGCAATGACGTTCTGTTGAAGTTTGAGTAGATTGCCTACATTACTTCGAACAGCAATTCCATAGTAATTTTGCAATCTGTCAATAAACGAATCAGTAAGTTTACCTTTACCAGATAAACTTTTATTTTTGGATTTCAGTTTGCGCAATCTCGCACCTACTCTTTTCTGAACATGCCCAATGCATTCCAGTTTAGTTACGCTATCTTTCCCATATGTGTCTTTCACGCTGATGAAGCCTTTAGAATCCCCGTCTCCATAATATTGTGAATATTTCAAACCTCATTTCACAATTGATCGTTTGAAGATCCTGTTTGCGCCATCAGCTTCCATCTTTAATGAGGAACCTTTAAAATTGCTTCGACACACATGATCTGCTTCAAGCGTCTCGGATACAATACCTTTAGACATTTTCGAAAGCTTTCTGCAGGTCGGACAATATGATGACATTATTTCAATGTCCACTACTTTGCCAGTGTCGATTGACAAAGCAGCAACACACCCATTCATAGAAGTGTAACCTCTACGCTGCCATGTTCCATCGACAGAAACACCGCATTCAACTAATTTATTTTTAGATGAATGAATATTCAAAACTTCCTTAGCTGCCTTTTGCATCGACAGTTCACTTACTTCTGAAATCACAGACATAAGTTTATTCTCATGATTGGTGTATGCAGTTTTACTGAGCCTGGGTAAATTTAATGTTGCACATAATTTATTTGCAGCAGAAAAACCTTTCCCAATTTGTCTCATGGCATAAACAAATCTTGCATTTATCTCAGGATAGTTTAATGTTTTCTTCGAGCTGGAAAATCCTGTGCAAAAGTCACAATGCTTACATTTTATTGCAAAGCTTGAGCACAATCCATACCTCGAGTCTTCATGTAACAGCAAACCATCCTGGAAGCATTTGGGGCAACAAAGTTGTAAAATTGAGCATAGAAGGAGTTCTATGTCAATAATTCTGTTGCCGGTTAGCGGTTTATTTTCATATTCGGCAATTTCTTCATCTAGAATGGCAGAAAGGTTCAATTTTGAAGCACTGGCATTAGCAGTTACAGTACTATTTTTGCTATCATTTTTGGTAAAACCATTACCACGAAATTGTCTTTTTCTTTTAACACTAATTCTCCTTTTTGAATTTCCCATTTTAAACGAAAACAATTGAGCTTTTCAACAATAAAAACAATCTTAAACAGAAACTTATAATAATGAGAACAGAAACCAAAACAGATGTAAACAAACAATAACGATTCTCTTTTCTTGCCAGATTCAAGATAAAAATGTATTTAAAAACCTGTTGCCAAATGTATTTTCAAACATTCTGAAAATTCAGATTCATGTTTTAAAATTTATTTATTTTGTACCATTGTACATATAAAAGATATTTCGATAAATAAAAATGTAAACAAACATTTCTTCCAACTTCCTGTCTGCAGAAATGCACTTCCGGTTTCAAAAATCAGCTAACGAGTAAAATTCAAATCCCTGTAACTTAAGTTCTAAATAAGGTATAAGCAAAATTCAAACACTATTAGAAAGAAAAAAGTTTAAAATTTAAACTGATGTTAAAATTAGGAAAATCGAAAATTTTGACAAAAATGACGTTTTAAAGGTGTACGGATACCTTAAGAGATCCGATTATAATCTCTGATATTTGGGTCATTCAGTTACATATATTGGACAATTTCATCATACAAGTGACGGTATATTTGAAAACGATGAAAGCTGTATGTCTCATTTTTATTTTTCAAAATCTGAATAGTGGGGGTATTCAGGTAATTTAATAATGACCTCAGTGTTTCTCGATGGATATTTTATCTCATTTCCTGGTTACAAGCACAATTTGTTACTAGAATTCGAATAAAAATTAGATATGGGTTTTATAAAATTCCATCAAACCGGTTTTTATACACCTTTCGTATAGATGGACAATATAAGATTAAACTATGGCGTTGTCAAAATATTGTATATGGTAATAATTCAAATGATAGATTCGTACTTTTATTGTCACCATTTGGGTACTATAGAGAATTTCCACAAATCAAGCATAAATATTATCCGTGAAATATTTCAGAATAATAATACGATAATAATTCACTAATAGAATTAACAAATTTATATATGTTTCGGGGAGTAAAATAATTGAAAATATAGAATTATATCAGAGGTTCCCAAACTTTTTTTTCTCGTGGACCACTATCAAAGTTTTACTATTTTCGGTAGACCCCCTGCTGCTACATTTCTACTGTATTCCCAAAACTCCAAAAAAATATCACCCTAAATTGGGGGTGTTAAGAAGAAAAAAAAAGTAGCACATTTTCTTGTGTCCTATTTATTAAAATAATACTTGTGGTTGTATGTGCGGAAATAAATATTTTTAAACAAAAAGTGCCTAGGTACCTAAAGTTTAATCTTTCCGGGCTTTTTGTTCTTTTATAGAAGTTTTGAATAATTTCTAGTATTTAATTTTTACTACATAACTACCTACTACACTCAAATAGTAAAACAAATATAATATGATTGATAAATTACAATATACAATAAAAATATGTATAACAAAGAGGCAGATACTTACTTTTTCCGGCATTGCAAACACTGACACTGATTCACTTACAGTCACACTTTTATGTTCAAAATCCCGGAAACAAATGAGTAACGTTTTGTTCTTGGCATTCGTATTTATACTAATGTAGATTGCAAGCACAGCGCAAGTCGCATTTCATCCCTTTGCAGGTCTAAACAAGCATCCCGGACAGCGGGCGCACGGGCGGCACTTTGCAAGTTTCGACATGTATTCCCTTGTACTATTATTTATTGTTCTATTCAATTCTGTGTTTTAACTGAGTCTCGAATATTTCTGAGTACCTACCTAGTGAATGATTCTACCTGCCTCGTTGATAGGTAAATCCAAGCCGAAATTTTTGTTCTTTATTATGAAAACCAAAAATTTTCGTGGACCCCCACTTACAACTTGTGAAACCCTGTTTTCTTTTCAAGCAACCTATAAATTAGATACACAAAAGATGAACATAACATGTATGTGTTATGGCAATGCAATATGTACCAATGAGTGTAATGACACTAAGTGTTTCAGAGAAATGAATGATATTTGAAAGTACAGTACTTGTACCGCACTTAGCTTAACAACAGCACACATCGCATAACTTTTCTCGTTTACTGATTAAAGCATTTTCATATTGGCAGCCTGATTTTTGCTACCTTAATTTGAGTGTGAAAAATTGTTTTGTGTTAAGTTTTATTCCTTTGAAACTTTGAACAGAATGAATACGTAAACAACATTTTAAGAGATATAATACCTTAAAAATGATCAAAACACCAAAACAAATTTTATTGCCTTATTTTAATGTTAAGACTTTTCTAACTATGTGCACAAAATATCATAACTCTAACTACATTACTAAGCGAGTTCTTTGATACTGAGCCAAATAATTTCTTTGACCTTCAAAAATGTAAATTGTTTATTCTCATATTTTTATTTTTTATGATAGTCAAGTATTTAAAATGGTAAGGCACTTTTTGTATACAATGTAACGTTTTAAAACTTTTTCCGGCTGTTTTGTATAGTACTTTTGATAATTCTATCGATGGAATAAGGATTTAGAAAAATAGTTATTTTTTAAGAAATCTGTAAAATTGGATTATAGCTGTTTCTTAATGTGTCTCATGATGCCTGATAGAAAATATGTTTTATAATTATACATACTTCTAGTACAATCAAAAGCATGTACACAGTTCCAAAAAAACTTTTAGGAAAATAAGAAAAATTCTTCGAAAAATATTAAAACTTGTATAAGTAATAGGATTTGTAAAATGTTGAAATATTTTGAAAAAAAAAATTAATTTTCAAAAATAGCTAACTAAAAAATTAAGTTTTTTTATTTTTCAACTTAGAAGCATATTTTATATTTGTTCAAATTTGGGGAGTATGCTCGTAAACATTTTTTATGAATATCTATTAAAAAATTGTTCACAGTATTTAAATTTCGAAATACGGCATTTTTTTTCCTTCAAATATTTTTTTTGCTCCTTAATTCTCTTAAAGGACTACCGTTAATATATTCATTTTATTTAAATCATAAATTAATTTTGATACGAGGTTAGGCTCTTTTATAAGTCGCATTAATTTAAACACTTTTAAAGACTTGTAATTTATTAAATTTTACGAATAAAATATATACTGCACACTAAAAAATAATTTCAATTCGAGCATTATTTCATTTTAATAATTCCAACCATAATTTTTTTAAAATTTTATTTAACCAAAATTGTTTTATCTAAAATAAATAGTTCATCAATTTCAAGCCTTTTTAAACAAGAACATTGATTGAACTGTTGACTTTTGAGTCAGAAAACTTTTCACATACTCTTAAAGTAAGAGAATCATATTAATTTCCTTTACTTCAGGGATTTCTTGTTTCATAGATTTGATAAAAAAAAATCAAGAATATATTAATGTATTTAGTTAATTTATAAATTGATTCATCCAAAACATCAAAGAAATTTATTTCGTTTATAATAATGAAAGTAAGGAAACAAAAATGGAGTAAGTACATAACGAAAGGTAAGAATTCCAACGAACTGATATTTAAAATCTAATTAAAAATAAAATGAATTCTGTTATCAAATATGAAAGAGTGCATTTTTATTTTCAGTGCTTTAGAACTTTAATTATAATTCAATTATATTTATTTGCATCTGATTTAATTAAAGAAGAAAAAAGTATTAAAGTGGAATATTTTCATACAATTGTTTCTCTTTATCCTTAATAAACTCTTAGTAATTCAGATTTAAGTTAATTCTTTCAAATCAAACTAAAGCATTTTAATTCAAAATAGATTTTTTTCATGTGAGAAAATTAAGTATGTAGTAACTCTCCAAAATCTATATTTTCTACAAAAGAAAGTTTATTTGTTTACGTCTAGCCATTTAAAGGTTTTGAAGAATATTTAAGTTTTAGTTTTAAATATAATATATAACATTTCAGTTTTGAAGTTCAAATTTCAGAAATTTAAAAAGAAAATAAATAGGTTCGTTGAAACGCCTTTTTAATATTTTTATATGTATCGAAATAAGTGCAATGTAAATCACGACCAAAAATAATTTAACTTAAATTTTCAATCAAACATTTGCAAACATTCTGAAAAATATAGAATGTGTCTAGTATATTGAATGACAACACTTAAAAATTTACAATCAATGATTTAAAAAAAAACCTTTTGAATAAATATTACTTTATATTCTTACAAAGAATAATTATGTAAGGAAAATGACTTTTTCTTATCTGTATCTCTAAGTCACGGACATTTTTTTTTTCCGTTTACTCTTATAATATTATTCCAAGAAATTTTTCAGAGACATAATTGCTAAGATAAAGGCAATTCATTTATATAATATGTGTTCCATTGTATTCAGTAAACCAACAAATTTTTTTAAAGTTTTTTAAGGAATAAAATGTGAAAGTCTAATGAATTCGAGGAAAGCAAACTGGAATAATAACAATTATAAATTTGTTCCATGCAATGTGTAGCGAAGAAATATAATTCAGCCACAAAGAAACTCTTTTTTTTTAAAATATTTTAAACTGTTTTAATTCAGTTTATTATATTACGTGATATATTATAAAAGTCCCTTCGTTAATTAATAATGACAAATCAATATTAAAATGATTTGACACCAAGGCATTCCATGATGGAAGCCAAATATAGAAAAGTAGTTCGAAAATATCGAGGCAAAAAAAATGGCTTTTTCGTAAAACTGTCTTAAACTTCTGAATAGTTTAATTCAATTTCATCCATTCTATGATTCCTGGTTATATATGGGCCGCGGTAGCCTAGTGGTCATGGTATCGGATTCGTGGCCGGTGGTTTTCTTTCTGTCGCGGGTTCGAGCCTTGGCCGCCAAAGACCCGCTGTATAGCCGGGGTTGATGCACGTTAAATCTGTCGGGGCCCAAAGTCCTCCCGTGGCGTGGTGTGGATGTTGGGAGAGGGTGTTTCAGCTCAAGTATCGTCGACGTCACTTGACCGTGGTTCAAAATTACGAGGTCCGTCGTCAGTAGCCCTCTTGTTGCTTCTAGTGTGACGTTAATAAAAAGCTAAACTATATATGATTTAAGATAATACATCAATCTACGGGTAGAAAAAATATTTAATTTTTATATATGCTTTATATCGGGGTGACCAATCCATAGCGCATTTTATGATTACAAGTAGCGCTTCAGTCCAATTTGACAACGAGAAGGAATGTTAGATAAACTTTAAAACAATTCTGAAAATTGAATATGCTTCAACTTTTACATGGTAAATATCGCGGGATATTTGTGAAATAATTATATATTTTATGGAATGAGTGTTTATTTAACACTTCGGTCAAGTGACGAGTCACTTGACCGAATCACTTGAACTGATATCGGTCACTTGGTCTATTAATTGGTCTTGGTCACACACTATTTTCGGTCACTTGAGCTGATATCTCTTCTCCAAACTTCCACACTATGCGAAAATTTGGAGCCTCAGCCCGATTTGGCGTGCATTATTCTCGCTACACGGTGGGACTTCAGTGGCATCAGAGCTTGAAACCACAACATGCCAAAACAACGCCGATCGCTACCATGACCACTTAGCAACCTCGGACACTTCACTAAACTGATGCAAATTAATCAATTTATCTGCTAGATTAAGTTATTCCTTTTCTTCTCCAAAGGAATAACTTAATTTAGTATCCGTATATTTTAAGTAAAAATGTATACCGTCTTTCACTCTTTACAATGAGTGTAAGACGATATAAAAAAATGTTCGACTTATATATCTCGCATAAAAAAAAAAACTTGGCTCGTATAATTTTTTTATACGAGTATGGCTCGTATAAATATTCGACTTATGTAGCTAAACCTGCATCTCAAAGAATTGGTGCATGATATGCTAAAGATTGGACACCCTTGATATATATGAATGCAATTAAAAATTTTAGGATAAATTTATTATGACATATTTTTTTAAATTTAAATTTATTACTGGTGAAATAAAATATCAAATATATAAACAAAATCTCTTACGACAATATTTAAAGAGTGGTTATCAGCGAGACATTTTGTATTTGACTAAAACAATAACAACAATAACCCCTTTAATTGCTAAAACCTGAAAAGTGTACTTTTTTAAAAATCAGCATAGTTTTAGAGTTCCTAACTCAAATAATGTGTTCTTGGCAAACAACGTCAAAATTTTGAGTTGAAGTTAGATGAGAAAGATAATACCCGAACTGGAATAAAATTCTCGTAAAAAAATCAGAATGTTAAAAATTATGCATTAATTTTTAATATAGAATTAATTATCTCCATATTTTATAAAAGAAAAATAACTTTATTTCTTAAAAGAAATTGAAAATATTCTTAAAATGATTAAATCGTAATAATTGGGATTTATTAATAAGGAAAATAACGTAATTTAATAAAAAAATACAGTGACTTAGAAGTTTGTTTCGAATTTTTAATTTTGTGACTCCTAACATCTTTAAACTTTTCGAAAAGAAGAAAAAAGGTTTAGAAATGGTTTTGTCCCGGAAAAAAATATTCCGCTACCTTCTCTCTGAAAAAGAAAAGCGATTAACTAATAACTCATCCGAAGATTTAAAGAGTTAATTCCAGTAATAATGGATTGCACTGTTTTAGTTTTTTAAACTTTTACTTCTTAAACTAATTTCTGTAGAAATACAACATTAAATAAA
Organism: Nephila pilipes; assembly: GCA_019974015.1. Lineage (NCBI taxonomy): Eukaryota > Metazoa > Arthropoda > Arachnida > Araneae > Nephilidae > Nephila > Nephila pilipes. The sequence goes on from BMAW01082520.1 coordinate 68,444, forward strand.
ACGAATGTCGTTTTCACAAAGAATGCACACTTTCTTATTTCTTAGAGAAGATGAATTGATGTCTTACATCCACAAAAATTAATCCATCAATGACATTATGCTGCTATAAAAACACAGAGACAGAAGCTTATAACTCGTTTCCCTCGATCATTAACGAAAATACAGTAAACAAAATCTGGTTTTAAAGACACAAATTTCTTTCATAAGAAAATCTTTATTTTCTTTTTTATGTGTACCTGTAAACATACTTTTTGTGGGTAAAAAGGAACCTGTAATTAAAATAAGAAGAAAATATAAAAATATAATCAGAATATACTTTTTTTTTCAAAAAACATGTGCAATAGATAGTTTAGCCATCTGCTACTATATAGTTGTAAATTAGAATAACTACGAAAGCTATGTTTCTAACTCTACTTTCTTTTCAAATTAGAATCTACTGCCCACGAAGGCTTCTGAATAACAAGGGTTACAATCGGCGTTTAATTATTTTTATTTTCATTTATTTATTTTGCCTTAAAGCCGGGAAAGAGTTGCTTGTAAAAAAAATATTTATTTACGAATGTATTTCGAAAAAAATATAGGAAACCCTTTAAAATATTGGATTTGCATTTTAACTTTTTAGGTTATTGCAATATTTTACTCTAGTTGCCAATTTGAATTAGATTAACGCTTTATTTCGTTTGAAAAAAAATGACTAAGACTTCATGGGTTAACGTGCGAGGTGTTTCAGTTTTTCTGGCCTCAATATACATGTTATGGCCACTTCTTACTGTTTAAGATGTATGGAAAGTTTTAGTTACGTATGTACTCAAGACTCAACTCAGAGATGTACTCAACTTTTATAGTTCTTTAATATTAAATGTTCTTTTACATTCAATGTTCTTTAACAATAGTGTTCTTTAATAACAATGTTCTTTAACAATAATGTTCTTTAACAATAATGTTCTTTAACAATAGTGTTCTTTAACAATAATGTTCTTTAACAATAATGTTCTTTAACTATAATATTCTTTAACCATAATGTACTTTAACATTAATATTCTTTACCATTAAATGTTCTTTTACGTTAAATGTTCCAGAACATTAATGCTCTTAATATTAAATGTTTGAATATTCATATGAGAAACTGATATTTTTAACCTACGCTTATACTCGAGCATTTGAGATGACTAATTAATGAATGCTTGACTATTATGATTCATTGGTTATTATAGTATCATTATTCTCTAAATAGCTTGAGATAATCTCTTGTACTTTAAATATACGAATGTGTAAATATTCATGACAGTCGGAATGTAAGCTGCTTCATTTAATATCATAATGCTTGCATTAGTCTAGACTTAATGACAAGAATAAAAATGGTTTCAATTCTTTTTATTGCGTTGCTTTGAAAATCATTGTGCAAAAAAAAAGAGAAGGTAAGTTTCTGAATATTCTCATAAAGCGATTTATACAAATTCTGAAATTGTATCTCTTCTTTTTCTCCGTTGGCTTTGAGTACTGTTTGATTGTAACTTACTATTGAAGAGTGAATAGCCACCAATTCGTTTAGTAGCTATAATGCAATTTTGAATCATGGTCTTTTGGATTACAACCATTCGCTAATTTATCATAATAATAGGTTTAAAAAATGTGAAAAAATACGGACGATTGTCAGCTGATGACAAAGAGCTTATTATTAAACAGAAAAAGAGAAAAACATTTCTAACCATATAAATGGTTATGGCGATTAAACATTAAGAAAAGTATATTAAAAAAAAATTCAACGAAAGTAGAAAACTACAATGGTTCACAGTTTTTTTATTTTCCTTATATATTTTAGTAATAACGTATTTCTATATGTATCCCTTGTCTCGGTTAGATGTTTTCCTGGTCTCTCAAAAGGCAGTACCTCTAGTTGGAAATTTTGAATTTTTTTTAATTTCTGTAACTTTGTACTGAAAGTTAATTTGAATTTTAAAGTAACTTTAATGTGAAACTATTTACTAAGCACTTGTATTATACTAAGTTTATTGAAGTTAATAATATTTAATGATAATTAGAGGGATTTTCTATGGATCATTTATAACAGAAACAGCAAAGAAATATAAGTTAAACTCCTTTCACCGAGCAGAACAATTGCAGGACTGTCGCTTTCCTCTTAGAATCCTCCGCTCTTTTTTATTTTTCTCGTTCTTCTTTTCCCTCTTAGGGTCAGACTTCTTTTTCTATCTTATTTTATGATAGTCTGCTTGGACACACCAGCAGTCAAGTTCCGTTCCACTATGTCAATGCTCTCTTTTACGGAAAAAGGAAGTTATCTACGTCGCGACTGTACAGCCGCGACACATATTAATGTTATACAACATTGCCTCTAAAAGTTTCTACTCAAATCATCTTTTAGTCATAATATTTTCCTAATATAACCTTGCTTTTATTCACCAGACAGATTTTTTCTGATTTTTTTTTCCTACGGCATTGTGGGCAAAATATGACATTAAGCTATCCGCGATTTTCTTTTCACCAACCTTGGGGACTTTTCAGTAATACGAATTGAATACAACTCCTTACAAAACAGTCGAAATATGTTTAGGTGAATTAAGTGAAGTTAAGAAGTGAAACGAATTAAATAAGAGACATTGATAAATAAACGAAGCAGAATCGAAAGCAAAAAGAAGACACACGAAGGACAAAGACAAGCTGATAAATGTGTAGATTAGATTGAATCACCGTAATTAACCATTTATATGAAAGTAATTGGAAGTTACATCTTATCAGAATAATAGGAATCGAACCTGCTGTAATCTAAAAGTGCTGAAAATGGAATTAATGATTTCGTGAGCTAAGACTTTATGATTTGAATACAAACTAATATTAACTGAATATAGTAGAATTCGAGGAAGAGCGATATGGTATATATCCTTTGATAAATAATAAAACATGTTGTACTTCTCTTACGTGTCTTCAATTGTAGTTTTGAACGCATTGACTATTTTATTATACTTTAAGATGGCTGTAAAAATAAATAATAACAGAAACACGTCACACAGTAAACTTTCCTAACATGTTCTCGACTTTAATGAATGCTCTAATGCAGTCCTAAAGTAGAATACTCTTCAGACAGGTACTCTCTGTTTTGTTCTACTGCTCCGTGGGAAAATTTACATCTGAGTAAAAACGGATCCTGCAAGACTCTCAGTTGACGGAGAGTTACAGTTGATTGTGAATCTTTTCTTTGTACAACGAGTTCTTTAATTTAAATCTTGTTGTTGAATATTTATTTATCATTGATTATTTTTATCTGTTTTTTGAAAAACAAGACATATGATTACATACTTCGACCATAGAATTTTTCTTATTCTTTTCTTCTAAAGAAAGTAAATTTGGAATATACATATATATTCGTTATTTTCAAAATATTGCCATTTTATTGATTAACTAAAATTTGCATGCATAAGAAAAAAACAAGTGCAATGCAGTGTCAATATCTTAATCACAAATATATTTACGATTTTAATGTAAGTTCTTTCGGATATTACTTGTCGTGAAGTAGTTATTAATAGGAGTAGGTTTTTTTGTATTAAGATGTTAGAGTTTTCATGCATGTATAAGAAAAGATTTTCTGAATTATTATCGTAAGTGTTTGCACATGTTCATCCAAATGTTTTGAACATTGTCTGTAGGAAATACTTGTATTGGTGATACTCTTTCGACGAAATCAAATTCTTATTTGATTCTGGCATACCCTCTAAAAGTTATTGTGGCTCGCATAATTTGAGGACCATTGATATACTCAACAAGTATAAATAATTACATGGGAGCTCAAAATTTATTTTTAAATCTCACAAAATACTAAAATTCAGTTGGCCAACTTTTTGCATACCAAGTGCCAATTTTTAACAGATTAATTGACATGTGTCGTATAACTCTAGCATTTTGAACCATTTTACAGTCATTGTTAAGGGTTGGTAAACAGAGATAAGGATAGAACCTGCTTCACTTAGGGGAGGTAAAGAAACAATTTAATTACGCAGTTAATTAAGTAAATTTACGCCCTGTTATTTAACACCAATCTACAATGGCAAGAATGATCTCTTGTAAGAGAGGGTGATCGCTTCGTGATGGTGCTGTAGCTGCCAGAGTTTCGTTTGGTAAAGTTAACTCGGGTCTACAATTGCTTACACTACGAGCTCAGCTTGGAACTTGAATTTTTCTGTTCTCTCCTCTTGCTAAAATAATGGCCCAGGCGTGTGTTTAATACGCCAAGGCTATCTCTCCATTTGGCCCATTATTTACCATTAATGGAACTTTTGAATATAACTATAACTATTTTTGGATATAACTAGTTCTTTAGTGGTGGATGTTTAATTTGTTATTGAGAGCAATGGAGAATTCTTCAAATTTGAATCAGTAATTTGTGAATTTTTCACTTATAATCAATTTCGTTGGTTAAGTTGTCCGCATACCTTTAAAACGTGATTTTCGATCAAAAAGTTGATTTTTTTATTTACGGTCTATTATTAAAGCCGGATATCTTAGCTTTCTAGAACAGTTTCAATTTTGTTTCTATCTTACATAGAATTTGAGTTATAAGCATTTTAATAATTGTCTGTGTCAAATTTTAGAGCTGGAAGTAGCATTCTGCATCCGGAAATGAAACTTTAATGTTTGTTTTTCATTGATATTTTACGTAATATCGCCATCAAAATATCTTTCAACATGCAGGATGAATTTTCTAAGAACCAAAATGCAAATGAATATTTTAATGAAGTATTTACTAAAGAAAGTTTTTGTTTGTTTAAAAACTGTGAAACTGGGTGCATATGATGCAATTATACAATTTGACGAAAGACATCAAGACTGGTCAAAAGTCTTAATTAAGTTGAACATTGAAAGTCCGGGCTACTTCACTATAAAGGGATACAAAAAGTTGGATTACAATCGAATCAGGGAATTGAAGCGGTATACAACACATATTAAATGTAAGCGTAGGAAAGTTTTAAAGGCCCTCAGGAAGAAAAATATAACTTATTTAAGTAATACAGATAGGGAAATTTACAACTCAGGGGCCTTTTAATGTTAAATGTTTATTTAATTAGGTAAGTATCTGGGTTGAAATGTATTTTCAGCTTTTTTTCAACATCAAGATTTTCATATTTTGCTTCAGATCAAGACATCGTATTGAAAAAAGTTATGCATATAATGTTATGAAACTTTCATGGAATACTCTATGAAAGTGAATTCAGGACTTGAACTTCTATTGTTATAATGCGATTACTTTGCATTGTATTGATGATTAAAGTCATAACTTATCACAAATTTGTACGATTTTTCTGTAAGTTAAAGTACGACTTCCTATAAATATTTAATTTTCAGGGTTATAATTGTGATAGATGCACAAATCCTAAATTAGATTCGATTCATCATAATAAAATTTTCAGAATTGAAATATCTCTTTAAATTTTAGTTTTGGTGTTTTGCACAAGGGCCATTTTACTGTTATTTTTATGTATTTTTTGAGCTGAAATATTAAAACAATTATTAATTTATGCAAATTTTACAATGTATTTTAAGTTTTTAGCCATATCTAATAGTGTAATGCAAATAAAAAGTTATTTTTTCAATTATTTTTTTTAAAAAAAATAATCTTCAAAGGTAGACGGATACCTTAAAATGCTTGTTTACATCTGTGTGTCGTTTCACTGAAATATATATAATTTTTTTGCAAATTTTTTAGCTCTGGATAATGTTCATAGGGTTATGAACGCCAGAAATTCGTTACGTCAGAACTATTTTCTCTCTACATAACAGGTCAATTGAAAAGCCCGGACTGACACATAGATGGTGATACTAGAATTAAATCCATATATTTGTTAGTTATCCCTAACCCCCAAAAGACGCGTGTATAAATTTGACAGCTGTCGGATCATTAGTTTGTGATTTATAGCATTTTGAGTGAAGCAACTTTTGTTATTGTGAAAAAAATGGATACAAAGAAATTTCGCGTGTTGATAAAATATTGCTTTTTGAAAGGGAAAAATACAGTTGAAGCAAACACTTGGCTTGATGCCGAGTTTCCGGACACCGCCCCAGGAAAATCAACCATCAAGGATTGGTATGCTAAGTTTAGACGTGGTGAAATGAGCACCGAAGACGGTGGACGCCCAAAAGAGGTGATTAGCGACGAAAACATTAAAAAAATCCACAAAATGATTTTGAATGACCGTAAATTGAAATTGAATGAAATAGCAGACACTCTAAAGATATCAACTGAACGTGTACATCATATCCTTCACGAATATTTGGGTTTGAGAAAGCTCTGTGCAAAGTGGGTGCCGCGCGAGCTCACTTTTGACCAAAAACAACGACGAGTTGATGATTCGGAGCAGTGTTTGAAGATGATCAAGCGTAATAAACCCGAGTTTTTGCGTCGATATGTGACAATGGTTGAAACATGGCTCCATCATTTCACTCCGAAGTCCAATCGACAGTCATCCGAGTGGACTGCACACGAGGAACCCGCTCCAAAGCGTGGGAAAACGCAACAGTCGGCTGGCAAGGTTATGGCGTCTGTATTTTGGGATGCGCATGGAATAATTTTCATTGACTCCTTTGAAAAAGGAAGGACCATCAA
>BMAW01082534.1:0-12768 GCA_019974015.1 Nephila pilipes
ACACACACACACACACACACACACACAAATACGTGTTTTGCTTGCAACTTCAATTCAAACCACCTTCAAACGAATGGCACAAACATGTTTCTTTAAAAAAAGAATGCTGTGCAGACTTTTTTATTGTACACTTTCGAAACAAAGATAATCACTATTTCGATAACTCGGTCTGGATATTATTCCAATCAAGTAAAGTCCCTCTTCTCATAATGCACTTTCAGACTTTGTACTAAATTGAAAATTTTTTTTACTGTATTCCTACCAAACAAAATACTTGTTGTATTATTCCTTGTTAAAAGTATTGCTACTTTAGTTATTGTTTTGTATACTTACTGTAAATTTTTTCCAAGATTTACAACATGCAAAATACAAAGCATAGATGCATAGATAATTTATTTCTTAAAAATAATTTGATATTTTCCGAAAAATTTTAATACGTTAAAATTTTACCGGGATCCCGCTATATCATTTAATATATATATATATATATATATATATATATATATATATATATATATATATAGTAAAAAATTAAGTAAGGAGTTCATTCGAAAAGGAAAGTAAAGAGTTCAAAAGTAAAGAGTTCATTCCTATTTTCTGATCCAATTACAAATTATCCTTTAATTTATGCAGCCACCTGCTCATAAAATCTGTCGAATCAGCTTGCACATAATCTTACAATCTGTCTGAAATTATCCCTACTAAATTGACAGATGTCATGGAAATTCCTCACTGCTCTTCATTTTTTTACCACATGACTTGGAGAAATCCCTACTATAAATTAGAATACAAGGTAAAAATTCTTACTCTTGTACGTATGTTTGCTGTAATCGAGAGGGCGGAGTTGGGTCCGTTGCCTTCTCCTTCAATATATCTCTTTTTCTCATTGAAATTAATAAATAACATTGATTGTACAAAAGTGCTTTCCTTCCAACTAAGAAGTTAAAATTCACATTTTTACTTAATAATAAATATTTAAATTCATGTTTTATATATATAGAAGGGTTGTTTATGTCGGTTCGTGGGTTCGACTCCTGATGCCTTTAAAATTCCGTCATGTAACGGAGACCGACGATCAAAGTCTTCATTATAGAACGGTGTAGAAATTTAAAGTGGTCAGGTGTCGTTCCCGTCACTCGACCGTGACTCCAAATCACGAGTTTCATCACCAGTAGCCATCGCGGTGCTTCTTCAAGTGACTTCAGCGGAAAATCAATAATGATCGAGCAACAATATAATTAAATCGCTTATAAAACTCTTCAAAAAGTATTTAACTTCCCCTCTCCCTTTAACTCATCTCTCTATTTCAGGCGATGAAGCGTGGACTAATTGAGTCTTGAATCGTGTAGACGGTTATCTTGAATGATCCGAATGCGTCACAAAAAAAATTGAAATTGCTGTTAAAAATGAAATGGTAATGAAGTGACATTTCGTTCCGGATGAACTGCAACTATTTGCGAGAATAAACTATTTTAAAGTCGTCGAAAGGAATTTTAGAAGACTTCACGCACTACGAAACAGTACGAAACAGAATTGAAAGCGTAAACCTGAATGATAATTTAGACTGGTTAATAAAGCTATTAAAAAAATGTATTTTTTTCTAAAAGTGTGCTCCTATATAGTGGAAGGTATTCATAAAATAATAAAAAAGTACCTTTTACAAATGCACTAAGTAACAAGAAAAAAAGCCAATGAATAAAAATATTGAAATATGCACTTTTTACAAAAACTTAAAAGAACATTATATCATATTATGATATGTGTGAAGGAATTAATTATTAGTTTCATAATTTTTTAAGTTTTTCTTCATTTTTGTTCCATTCGTCTTTTAATAAATTGAAATATTTCATTGTGATACATGCACAATTTTGCTTGAGTCCAATATTATCAAAGATTCAACGGATTCGTCCTCTTTTCTGGGAAAGTTTATAAAATATTTCTATGCGCTATTCTTCCATTTTCCATAATATTAAAGGTCAATTGAAAAGTCCTCTGCCTACCATAGTAAAACACATTTTTTTGGCAAAATTAGTTTTTTTTACTCAACATAATTCCCTTCAAGGGTGATATAGTGACCCCCCCCACCCCAACTTTTCGATACCATTTTTGTAGTACGATTTGTCCTTTGCTTCAAAATAGGCCTCAGTTTCGGCGATCAATTCTTCATTCGACAAAAATTTCTTCCCAGCGAGCATTCTTTTGAGATCTGAGAACAGGAAATAGTCGCTGGGGCCAGATCTGGAGAATACGGTGGGTGAGGAAGTAATTCGAAGCCCAATTCATGGATTTTTGCCATCGTTTTCACTGACTTGTGACACGATGCATTGTCTTGGTGAAGCAGCACTTTCTTTTTCTTCAAATGCGGCCGTTTTTCGGCGATTTCGTCCTTCAAACGGTCCAATAACGCTATGTAATAGTCGCTGTTGATGGTCCTTCCTTTTTCAAGGCAGTGAATGAAAATTATTCCATGCGCATCCCAAAATACAGACCCCATAACCTTGCCAGCCGACTGTTGCGTTTTCCCAAGCTTTGGAGCGGGTTCATCGTGTGCAGTCCACTCGGATGACTGTCGATTGGACTTCGGAGTGAAATGACGGAGCCATGTTTCATCTATTGTCACATATCGTCGCAAAGACTCGGTTTCTTACGCTTGATCATCTTCAAACACTGCTCCGAATCATCAACTCTTCGTTGTTTTTGGTCAAATGTGAGCTCGCGCGGCACCCACTTTGCACAGAGCTTTCTCATACCCAAATATTCGTGAATGATATGATGTACACGTTCAGTTGATATCTTTAGAGTATCTGCTATTTCATTCAATTTCAATTTACGGTCATTCAAAATCATTTTGTGGATTTTTTTAATGTTTTCGTCGGTAACAACCTCTTTTGGGCATCCACTGCGTTCACCGTCTTCGGTGCTCATTTCACCACGTCTAAACTTAGCATACCAATCCTTGATGGTTGATTTTCCTGGGGCAGTGTCCGGAAACTCGGCATCAAGCCAAGTTTTTTCTTCAACTGTATTTTTTCCCTTCAAAAAGCAATATTTTATCAACACGCGAAATTCCTTTTATCCATTTTTTTCCCAGTAACAAAAGTTGCTTCACTCAAAATGCTATAATTCACAAACTAATGATCCGACAGCTGTCAAATTTATACACGCATCTTTTGAGGATTAGGGCTAACTAAAACATATATGGATTTAATTCTAGTAGCGCCATCTATGTGTCAGGCCGGGGACTTTTCAATTGACCTTTTAAAACGTTACATTTGACCGCATTTACGATATTGATTTCAATTCCTACATGCGAAATTTTTAGAATGAATAAGAAAGAAATAATAAATTTACTTATAGGGTCCTATTTGCGTATAAGGGTATATGAAGCAATTTTAAGCAGTTTGTAAGAAGTATTTCACTCCTCACATGAATTCATACATCCTTTTAACGATTTAAGATTTAACGACTTTTAAAACTGATTTTCTAAGGTTTGTTACGAGATAATATTAAAACTGGTAAATTAAGCATATATTTTTCGAAAAAAATGTGATAAATATCAAGTATCCAATTACCATTTTCTCAAAAAAGTTAGTTTTAGAGGGCAGTTCTTACAAAAATCAGATGCAAAATTTGTAATCATAAGAATCAAGAGCTTCTTAAGGAAAAAATTTCGTCTTTAAACGAATGCATTCAATATACATGTCCTTTTCTCATGAGTTAAAAATGCTTTTATATCTCATTTACTCAAGTTATACTTATTGTAAGCAGTACAAACACGCCCTATCGATCACACCAACCAAAACTTTTGTACATTTACTTACAAATGTAGAGAATATCAACTGGAAATTAAAAAAACAACCCAGTATAAGTCGGATCAATTGGGACTAGAGCCGGTCTGGGACGTTGAAAATCTGGGTTAACAGGAGGATGGGAAAATGAAACAAAATAAAACATATTTACAGAGAAAACCATTCTCATACGGAACAAATCGAATACGAATTCTATTTAGAGAACACAGATGTCTACTTTGAAAACAATAGAGATGCACTTAAAGATTTTTTTGCTGCAATTTCTATTTAGACAATACCGAATCCTAATTCTTGCTAGCGATACGAGTTGCCGGGAAAGGTATGGTTGTCTTTGCACACAATATTTATTAAGTCCCTCTCCCCCATTTCCTTGATAGATTTCAGTATAGGAAACAGTTTTTCAAAATACGTGAAAGAAACGAATTACATTTATTATGGAAATTTTGATTACTTCTCATATTTAATAATAAATAACAATGATAATTATTCGTGCAGATCCATCCCGGTTATTCCTGAAACTTTAGTTAAAGAGATCTTTCTTAAAAGGTTCTACCGTACTTGAAATGTTGACTGTTGTACAGTAATATTTTATATATGTCAAGGAACTAGATCAAACTTTTGGAACAAAGGGAAAAAAAGGTTTGGCTATTAAATAACGAGATTTATGATGTAGAACATTTTATTTTGATGTCAAACATATTAACTTAATATCACTTTCAATATACACCCTTCCTCTATCTCTATCCCTTCAACGCTCCCTGTGAATCTTCCATGATTGGAAACAGTTCTGGAAGTCTTCTTCTGCCAGTTCCTTCAGAACGAGTGTAGCTTTCTGTTTCTCAGCTTCAATGGACTCAAATATTGTTCCTTTTAATACAGATTTCACCTTAGGAAATAGAAAGAAGTCGCATGGCTCAAGATCCCCCGGAGTGGATGGTCTAACACTGGGGTGCTGCACTTGGCTAGAAATCTTTTGACAATCAATGCGGGATGAGCCGGCTCATTGTCCTGGTGGAAAAATTACCCTTACTAATTTTTTGTCCTTTCCTACAGTCTCAACAATCGAACGAATACTTAACCGACGGTCAGATCGAACCAGATGACCGATTTTTTCGATATTGTCATCCTTTTTTGACGTGGAATGGCGGGAATCACCTTTAATGTAATATCGGCCATCTTGAAAACGCTGAAACCACTTAAAAACAGTTGCATGCAATAAATATTCATTGCTGTAACTTCTTTCAGCAAATTAAAAGTTTTAATAGAAGTTTTTTTATGTTTTATATGAAATACAATAACAATTCATGGCACAGTGACCTTTTTTTCGGCGTAACAAAAAAATAACTCCAATGCGAACGAAGGCCACGGCTAAATACGAATTTTTTACAGAAGCGATGGGCACTGCATTCAAAAGAGAAGGCTTCACGCTAAACACCTGTCGGTCGGGGGCGTTTGGCTTGTTCATACTACTTCTGTAGCAGTGTCACTCTCGTTATTTAATAGCCACACCTCGTACAAGTAGGCATCTCGTGCTCCAAAGAGCTAATTCATATTTCAAGCCGAAAGTCAATTCAAACTGAAGGGGCAACTTAAAAAAAATAATAATGGTTTCATATTTTGAGACATTTTTGCAATATATTTTTAAAGACTGAAATTAGTTTTACTTTAAATAAGAATAAAAAGATAATGAAAAAAATACAGAGTAAAATGAAGAATATTGTTGATAGCAATTATCAAACTAGTTATTTTTAGAATTTATTCATGAGACGAATGGAAAGCTTCCTAAGAAAAATAAACTTAGTGAAGAGAATACATTTAAATTTCCTGAAATTAATAATTTTTTATCATTATGTATATTATGGACGTCCACAAACTACTTACTTCTAAATTGTGCTTCTCAGGTATTTCCTTTATCTCTTACACTATTTATAAATTAGAAGTTTTTAAATTGACCTACTTTCTGTTGGTAACTTCTTTAACTTAATTTTTAAAACGTTTTTCTGAATTTCACTTGGTGTGTGTCATCAAATTTTCAATCGTTAATTTAACCAACTTCCCATCAAGCTAGATCTTTGAAATTTTGGGGATCGTTCGTACTCGCCTAACATTGCAATATTTACACGTTTGCGACAAGTTTTAACTGATATTTCAATAATTTTAATAAGTTAAAATATTCTTTCCTCTCGGCGCTTTTAGGATTGAGGAAAAAATTTCTTTCCCCCTCTGGGAACACCGGGAACTCCCCACACGCCACATGAGATATCGTAAAACTGACAAAGGGGAGTTAGTAAGGGTTGCTGACTTTCAGTCAGTAATCATTCGCAAGAAATAAAGATTCCAATATTTGGCGCCGTGTCTTATCACAATAATTTTTTCTGAATTCTGGTTTCCAATTTTTTTTAATAGAATGACTTACAAACCTTCAAATGCATATTTTGATTTTGAGTATTATGAATTTTTTAATACGCTCACAAATATCTCTTTTTAAGTAAATTTTAAAGTTAAAAATAACTAACAGTTTTAACTAATATTTCAATAATTTTCTTTAATAAACTTTGCCACCATATATTGAATTATTACATATTTGCCATATGACATCAAAGGAAGGTCAATTCTCTATGTTTTGACCACCACCGTCAATTATGCTGTAACTTCTAGAATATCGACACGTGACATTAATTGGTCATTAATTTAACTTCTGTAATTTATTCTATCGAGTTCACTTTATCTCAAGATTAGAGGTTGTAGACTTTGAGCCACGATCACATTATGTTTCCTATTTTCCATTTATTACTATTGTCGTATTTTTGTTTTGGTGCAAGATTTTATAGTTAACCACAAATTGAGTTTTCTTTTAAATGAGAAGAACTCTTTCAAATTTTGGGCAGTTCTTCGAGTTAATTGAAAATAGGCGCAATTTTGATGCGCAAAAACTGAACCACTTAAAATTATTCTAGTCTGTTCTAAAAATTCATTCAAATTAGAATGTTGATCATCTGATAATTCAAATAAATTTCCGATAATTCTTACTGATATTTCCTTAGCTGTTAGGAAATATATTTGTGATGCACATATTTGTTAAATGTATAATCAGAGTTCAGAAAACTTCTTCTAACGTTTATAATGAAAAAAAGAGGTTAAAATTATGTTTTCTCCTTTTTGTAGAAAAAAATAGCAAATAATAATAAAAAATAGTAAAGATTTTGATTCTGAAAATAATTGTAAACGTAATTTAACTAAATTTTTTGGTTATACATATTTCTGTATTTATCATCTAAACCTTTTCTTGTATCGGATTTGATTCCTTTAAATAATTTATTTATTGATTATTTTATAAACGCAGCAATATATATATATATATGTGTGTGTGTGTGTGTGTCTGTGTGTGTAGACCGCAGGTAAATGTACATCCCAAATCCACACTGGTTGACTTTTACGCAAAGGTATGGTTTTCTAGGGGAGTAATTCCATTACCGGGTTCTATGATGACTTAGTATTATTTACTAATTCAGTGAGGAGGCTCGAAGTTCATTCTCTACTTTTATTCTTGAGAAGACAGATGAAGTGGTAATATTTACAAAACTACTATATACAGATGATTTTAGATTAACTAGTTCTTCGGAGAAAAATAGATGACAGCCCAAATTTGTCGCATACCGGCGATTTGTGTTGGAACGCGCGCTGGCGTTCGGAGTTCTGCTTCATCGGGAGAAGAGCAGAGAAGAGAGATCTAAACGTGACTCGGTTTTGTTCCGGAATAGGGGGCGCTGTGTGAGCTTTCATATGACGTTGATTTGTGGTGCTATCTATCGAGTAACTGAGGAATTTGTTTTACAGTACATTTGAAAATACAATTAATACTTGATAGTTAGATAATTAGGTGGAAAATCCTACACACACACACACGTGTGTGTGTGTGTGTGTAAGTTTACGGTAACCGCGATAAAACGCTAATGATTGTCGCAAACTGTCAACCTGTGGTGTTTTGTGAGGATTTGAAGTGTTTGAGTAATTAATGCTTATATTTTGTACAAATAATTATTTAAAGAAAAAAATGTAACACTTTTAAATTGTTTCAAATCAGTAAAGTGGTTGATTATCCGATTTTTAAGAGATTTTAAAATGGAAAAAAAGGTCAAAGTAGTATGTTCGAAAACGAAAAGCGACTTGACGAAACATTACATATTTTGTTTTCTGGATTCATTCACACTTCAAAAAGAATGTATGTTTCATTCGACAATGGTGGAGGAGGCAAACACAAAAATGTGTTCAACATGTCTTAGGAGCCCTTCGTTACAATTACAAGACTATTTTGAAAAATTTCGTATAATGATAGATTACAAAAATTGATTCAGTTATAAAGGATTACGATTTCAATTTTCACGAGTCTCTTCTTAATTTTCGCTTCTTTAATCTGTGTCACATTTCATTTTATTTGCTTTATTATTATATACGTAGATTAATGATTTAACCACACACTCTCAACCTGTTGGAATATATTGAAGTAATCAACATAGAGTGTTAAAATAGATAATATTGATAATTAATATTTTAAGTAAATCTTTTCTATATCACTTTTCATGGAATTTGTAGAAGAATTGTAGCCATTTTTTAAAATTAGAATATAATGTGTTTTTTCATAGTCGGATTTCGTGTAAATTAACTATGGAACCGCGTCGATTGTTTGCATAATTTTCAAGCAATTGAATATTGTTTTGCAGGAATAATTTTGTATTCAATGTACCCGTTCAAAGCCATTTGTCAAAAATTTAATTTTAGTCACTTAAAGAGAAACGTGTAATTCTGGCAGTAAAGTATAATATCAACTCCCTGCTCTCGTATGTCAAGGATTAATATTGTAGAAGAAAATTCAGTTTAAATTTATTGTTTTGAAACTCAAGCAAGGCTATTCGACGAATTCCGAGGAATCGCAGTTCGCGAATCGTCTTTAAAGAAAAAAAGCAAGTTCTGAAGGAATGAACCATCTTTGTCCACTACTTCGTGACAAAAAATGGCATTCAAGGCAGAATCCGTGACCTTGTTCCGTGTAGTAAATAGGCATGCAAATGAGTTCAGACACTTTTTCCTGCGGCACACTCTATGAAATGATCTGGATTTGGGTAATTGAAACCTGTCACAATCGCGATTTACATTGAATAACCCTATAATTGAGTAACGATGTCTGGAACTGTGTCAATGTATGTGTCACTGTTGACGATGTTGAGAATAACATTATGTCGTTTAGTTATTTATGGAAATTGAACTCTCTTGATTTTGGTAACTTAGTATTAGACGGACCATCAAAGGTCGGAATTAAACACCGTGGTATTAAAACAGAGAGGCAATTTTAACATTAGAAACAAATGGATTTGTCAATTAGCTGCGGTACAAAAATGAGATAAATTAAAATGAGATAAATTAAAATTTATTTTGCTTTCTTCATAGTTTGTTCGAAAGAATTTCACTTAATTGAATACATTTTAAGAGGGTCACTTCACATGCCCATCCCCCCTTTCCCCCAATATTTTAAAAATGAGCCAATTATAAGAAACATTTTTACAAAATTAACTGATCGCTCAGTCACCAATTTTTGTGAGTGCATTTATTGTATTATTACTATCATTATTTAAATAGGAGCATTTCTTAAAATTTTGATTTTAATTATTTTTTAAAAAAATTCATATGTGGAGAAATATGTGAAAAGTGAGAAAATTAGGATCATAAGTGTAAATATTAAGGCTTCTGTCTACCGGCCATTTTGATTTCGTGGACGTAATGTTAATTCTATGGGATTTCTACTTTAATTCTCACATCTTTACTTTTTGATCTTTTTGAATACAATAAAATGCATCTGAAAGAGCAAAAAATAATGAATGCTCGGTAGCGCTTCCGTATTGCTGTAACATTTTGGACTTCGTTGAAGGATCCTTTTCAGCTTTCCACCATGTCCTCAGTGTCAGCAACGTACAGAGTTTCATGAAGTACACGAAGTTATTCAGTGTCCGTAGTAATACTGTGGTATTGAGCCTTCTTTAACGGGATGTCGGTTTACTTTTTGATTTCCACAACTATCACATAATAGCCTATTCAACAACCAATAGCCTCGCTGTTTTCTTTTTTATTCAATTTGCCTTTTTTTTGTATAATTGATTATCCTTCTGCTATAGTAGTTTCGATTAAGAACTGACTGTTTTAGAAGCGACAATTAGAAGCTTACAGTTGGCAACTTTAAGATACCGTTGCATGTCTATTGATGGTGAATCCTTCTTCAACACTTCTCATGCTCTTCAATTTTCATATAGCACAGGAATAAAACTAATTTGTTATTGAAATTCAAATTTCAAATTTAATTGTGTATCTTAGGCTCCAGAGTAGTAAATAGCAAATTCAGGTCTGGTAGAGGATTAAAGTCACGTGATATACGGAACGATTCTGAGGATGTGTTTCATATATAATATTTCAGCATTCTATGAAATGATGTATTTTATAGAATGCAGGTTTCAAACTGTACAGGTAACACACACACGCACACATACACACACATACATATAACACATGATCAATATGCTCCCAATTCTAAAATTAGAAAAACATTTTTTTTTCAAAATTTTTTTCATTCATCAACATAACAACCTTTTGTTTAGGGGTGATACAATCGTTAACCTTTTCAAATCTTTTTTTTTCCCACAATTTTTTTTTTTCCATAGAAATCTTTTGTTGCAGTAAATAACGATAAACAACTTTTCTGAATCGACTCGTTGCTGTTTTGTTCCATCAGAAATCGCAGCACCCACTTGGAAAAACCTTTTCTTCACTTCAAAAACCTTTTTCCTCGTCCGATCGACCAAATTTTTTGACACGTTTCAAGCAAAGGTAGTACTCTAGAAGACCTGGTTACTGGTTTACTACGAGTGCCATCTCTGGGATTAGTCTCTGGGTTATTGATTGATGTGTTATATATATATATATATATATATATAGAGAGAGAGAGAGAGAGAGAGAGAGAGAGAGAGAGCATAGCAGCAGAAACCCAGAGGAGATTAAAAGAAATTCAAGTGAGCATATAATAAATTGAAAGAAGTGTATATATATTATATGTGGCATGTTTGTATGCATTGGAATTGAAATATTTTTTATTTGGCTCTGTTTTCAAGGAATTATATCTCCTTTCAATATAAATTATTATTTCTTATCCAGAGTGGATTTTGGCGTGGTGTAGAAGTTGGGAGAGGGATGTGCAAGCTCAGGGGTCATCCTCGTCACTTGACCGAGGTTCCAAGGGATTTCAGAGTTCTGTCTGTTTAGCTTCTAGTGCGACGTTAATAAAACCAATCAATCAATAAATCTTCTTTCGAAATACAAATTTTTAAAAGAAAATTATTTTTTTTTAAATTTCAAATCGACTCTTCCTTGTATTGTTTATTTAAATAAACAAAAAAAAAGCTAATCCTTTAATTATTTTTTTAAATATTAACTAATTGTTAAAATTTATACATTTATTTAAAGTGATTAAATATAGCATGTCATTAGATTCAGGACCCTGTATGCTGAAAAAGTCAAACTTGGAAATTTCTAACAATGATTGACATGTCCTCACAAGTCATTATGCATTTCAATAAAAATAATTCAATTTCTACGTGCTTATATTTTCTTTTTAGTGTAACTAACTGTAAAATTTAACAGTAGATTACATTTTGTTCCTAGGAAATAAACTTTATTTCTTATTTATATTTCAAACTGAATATCCATCAACATAAATTCCATTTAAGCTGGAAACCTTGTCCAGAAATATTTTTTCAATTAAATAAAAGGAAGCTTGAATTAGCTTATTGAAGATTTTTATTATATTTCCTTTTTTTAAAATTCAAATTATCTCTGAAGAACTTTTTTCAAAATGGATGTAAATTTGTCTCTTTTCCATTACTTTGTAGATATTGTACAAACATAAATAATGACATAAATTCTTTGCCTTTCTTCCTCACAATTATGACTTATTTTTTACTATTACTTGGAAATACGAAAAGTGATTATTTCTTTCTCTAAATGGCTTCAAAATCCTTATAATAATAGTTATGCAATAAATGTTTGAAAGTCAATTTTAAAAAGTGAATGAAATCAATAAAATCCTTTTTATGGTGAACTCTTTTATATATTAAATTAATTTTAATTTCTTATTTTGTGGAAAGTGTCTTATCTTGCAGCTTTCGGTAACAAGAGATTTTCTCTATTGATATAAATAATTATGATTCAAAACTATTTATTTAGAGTAGTGATCAATATACAAATAAATGATTATTTGAATTATATATATATTTAATAGTATATTTCAATATCTCTCTTTCAAATGTTAAGCGTACTTTTTTGTTTTAGCTACCAAATCTAAATTTATCAGACTTAAAACAAAATATCGCACAAATATTTTTTTTATCATTATTTTTTGAAAAATTTCAAACGTTCATTTTTTCAGTCTAAAGCTATACGTTTTGATCATATAAGTTAAAGGGGTCACTTTACATGGGTTTCTCTCGTTCTCCGTAATGTTAAAATTGAACCAAGTTTCATAAATATTTTAACAAAATTGATTGGTCGTACAGTTACCAATTTCTAATATGCATTTCTTGTATTGTCATTTATATTATTAACAGATCTGGTCAGAAAATTTTTGGGTTAAGGCTCTTGTCTACCGCCATTTTGTTCATGAGCGTAATGTTAATCCTTGGAATATACTTTAATTCTCCCATCTTTGCTATTTGATCTATTTAGACTGCAATGAAATTCTGCGCTCTAAAGAGCAAAAAAAAAAAAAAAAAAAAAAAAAGAATTAATGCTTCGATTACTTTTTTCTTCGATTTTAAAAAATATTTTTACTCTATTCAATGGACAGTTTCCGGCTTGGAAACTTTTCGGTTTTAAAATATTTTTTAAATATTTTTTGGAGATAAAAGTAATTCTGGAATCC
>BMAW01082535.1:0-34019 GCA_019974015.1 Nephila pilipes
TTTTTACTTAAGGCGTGTGACGTGGCTGTACGATTCTTTACTGCCATGCGGGTAACATATCTGTCTTTTCTGCTATTACCCCCTGATAGCGGGCCTTTGAGACCGAACACGCTTTTCCGTATGAACATCTTGAACCCGTCGATTCCACATTCTGCGAATATTCACGGGTTCTGGACCAAGATGAGAAGCAATATTGCGATGCCATAAACCGCAATTACGATAGGCTACAATTCAACCCCTTTAGAGTCAGGAACGTGCTGGTAATCATTTCTTTTTCTAATACGAGGCATCAGAGCAATCTTTCATCAGACTTCAACTTTCATCAGCATAAGAGCAAACTGCTGTGCAATATCGTCATTTAAACACATTTTATGCGTAACTACCGGCATTGGTTCCTCATTTATCCGTTGGAAAACTAATCATTTGCAAATCAGTGCATCTTCTTCCTGACACGTGAATTTCATGTGTGTAGCGATTGTGTTTGGAATAACAATTTTAATGGCCGATAGTACAGTTTTAAACATAAACCTGTGCAGTTAAGATGATGACTTTGATTCACAAAAAATTGAATGATTTAGCAACTAGAAGATAAATTCTTAGTTTTACATATGTATATGTAATCTTTGAACAGGAGATGTGTGTTCAAAAGGATTCAAAAAAAAAAAAAAAAAAAAAAAAACCAGGGAGACAAAAAGATTAGGTTTCATGGTCTTGTATTAGGCAAGGAGGATACAGGAAGGGGGGGGGAATGCAAATTGAGCAGGGGAAACCGCTCATCTTTAAGTGAATATTGGGGGGCGTTGACCCAGAAAAGATTAGATAGGACTTTAAAAACAATTTTATAACTTTAATTTGATTAATTATTCAGATTTTTTTTATAATGGAATGTAAATCAATAGATGGCAAATCAGCGACATAAATATAGATAAGTTATCGTTGAAAATCGCCCATGAAACAGTCGTGAATATGAATTTCCAACTGCAAAATTAATTCATCGTTACAACCAAACAATAGAATTTCATGCTTATGGGTCCATGTGCAGTTTTAACTAGCAATGCTTTCAATCTCCTTATAAAGCTACTTTTATATTATTAATTTCTTTGGATATCACTACCAAAGTATTCGATTTACCTCATTATAGATGTAATTTTCATCATAGCTTATTGCTGGTTTACTAATTGGAATTAAAAAAAAAAAAACTAAATTTACGTGGACAAATATCACACATCACTAATAATGATTAACTCCGCTAAACGTTTTGGGGAAAATAACTGAACTTATAAACGTATGATTAATTGCATTCAATAATTAATTTTTTCTAGCACTTTTTCAGTTTCTTATAATAAAGAATTATTTCTGATGTTTGAGTTTTTGTAAACATGAGTTAGACACGAAGAGTAAAGAAAAATAAACCTAATTTTCGGAGGAAAAACTCGATAGATGCGGACGGAAATAAGACTCGCTCCTTCTGCCCCTAGAATTCACAAAGTCTACATTACATGAGGAAGGCTTAGAAAGAGATTCAAATTCACTTTTAAAAACCACATTAAATATTTTAGGACTGAATTTGTTATTCAGAGAAACCATCTTCATGCCACTAATCGTGGAACAAATTGCAGTTTTCATTTCATTAACATATGGAATATTATTGAAATGACTGTTTGGTTACATTCTTAGATTTTGTAGAGTGTAGCTTATAATTATACAAAAACATAAAGAGAAAAAAACCTAAAACGTTCTATGCAAAGTTTTGAAAGAATAGATTTAATACTGTTTTTAATAATTGTTAAATTATTCAATTTAATTATAGAATTAAAGTAAACGATGACATATCGAGAAAGAGACAATAGTCAACTATTTTAATACTCAAATTAAAGAAAACGGTACATTATTGAATTGAATATTATATCAGCTACATATAATTAAAATTATAGCAAACGAAAAAAATGAAAGTCTTAAGTGATCTGGTACACCAAAAGTGATCCAACTAAAATAGTTGCTCCTTGGGTAGCGAAAAAAAAAAAGACTGCCTCACAGCTGTCTTAAGATTCTAAATAATGTTATTTATTTTCAGTCGCATCTTGTTTCCAGTTTACATATGATTTAATGTAATACATAAATCGATAAGTAAATAAAATACTTAATTTTTATATTTATTTCACTTCAATTCAGTAAAAGGATTGGGGGAAATTTATTAAGACATATTTTTGGAAATTGAGTTTATTAATCATGAAAGCAGGTATCAGTCATTATAACATTTTATTTCAATGTAATAATAAATTCAGGAGAAATTTACTATGACGTATTTTTGAAACTTAAGCCCGTTACTGGTGAAAGCAGACATAAAAAATATGAGCAACAACAAGATAAATGTTTGAAGAGTGGTCATATGTAACATATTTTTGGGTTAAGTAAAAGAATGATCCCCTAAAATGGCTAATATGAAATGTTTCTTTAAATGAAAAATAATTTTTAAGAAACTGATAGAAGTCTTAAAAATATTAATGAAATATTTATATATCAAAACTGAGTTTTCGTGGTTATCTCCTTAACTCTCAAAAATATGTAATTCACATAAAGTTTCTGCTAACTTTATGAAATTTTTTGATTAAGTTAATGTAATACAAGAAAGTACTGAAAATGTTAATAGTGAAAGAAAATGAAAGAAAAATTTGATTCTTTTCAGAAAAACTATGTCAATATTTTTAATTCATTTACAAGTTAATCTAACACACGATATACTTTTCTCTAAACGATTAACACCATAATTCACGAAATTCAAAATAAAGAGATAATTTAAATTCTATAAGACATTAAGTAATCAGTATTCTTGATACAGTTAACTTCCATTACATTATTTATGAAACTGTCAGAGAACTTCGCATTAGAATGAAACGTAATGCATAACTAAGACAAACATCATATTTTTAAATAAAAAAAAATATGGATTGACGCGGAAGAACTCTAATCAATACTTCTCTACAATTCATAAACTCTACCGCACACGAGGAATTTGTAAAGCAGACAAATTTATAAAATAAACGAGGAATTTGTAAAGCAGACAAAAAAAAAAAGAGACCAAATTATTTATTGAGTTATAATTTGGAAATGATTTTGTTATTCGAAGAAACCATCCTACAGCCAATAACTACGGAAATTGTCGAAGAAACTGTGTTTTTAGTGGATTGATACCTTAAATTGATTGATATTTAAGGTATCACGAAGAACGATGAAATTTTGCACCATCTTTAAATTACAGGACTGCAGTACTATAATAAAAAATCATTTAGATATAACATGTGTAAAATGAAACAATTCTTAAGAATTATCCACTGTGAATTGATTTAAAAATTACTGAAATTAATAATGACCTATGCGATTGAAACAGCCCAGCTCCATTAGCGATTGTTAATTGAATGATCTCAATCTCTTGATGTTTTAATATTTTAAATAGTGACCGAATATAGAATAAGTTACCTTTTTAAAGGAAGCCGATGATAAAATGACGAAAATGCTTTCTTTCAATAACGAAATGAGAGGAATTCAAGAGTATTCAACACCTGTATTGAGTCAAAATATTTTATATACGTCAATCTTTTAACAGACTTTTTTATTTTTAATATCGCTTCTGTTTGATTCAATGCGTATTAAAATCACACTGAAATTCAACGCCAAAGCTGTTGTTGGCCGACATCATAATTTTGAACCTCGGTTATGTGAGAATTACAACACCTGAGCTCAGGTTCCTATTTCCCCTTCAAGCTAACTCCAGCACTTGGAACTAAGACAGATTTAATGTACATCAGCCCCGCAATACGGTAGGCTTTCCACAACATTAGGACTTGCGGAGACGAAATCAGTCCCAAGAAGGTCAATCTACTGAAATTTTGAAAGTTTCATAAGTTCAAGATAATAGCGCGTTTCATTTGTACGTTTATTTTATAAATTTTTGCAATGTTGTTTGTGGTAGATTATATTAATATTATGTTAAAATAACGAATATCTTCGAACCCTTTTTTCTACTAGAGCCGAAAATAACCGCTGCAGTAAATTCGGAGAAAACTTTAGTTTTCTAACAGAGATATAATAGATATTCCACAGGTCAGGGAGTCAGGATGAATACGTAATTTGATGGTGATCGATTGATTTTTGTTTATTAATTCGCTCTTGGAATTAACACGAGGGTTATTGGTAACAAAGAAGATTTGAGCCTTTCACAGTCGAGTGACTACACTGACTTTTCGACTCTCCTTCTCCCACTTCAAAATGAAGCCAGAGTAAAGAATGGTTTGGGATTGTTGGCTTTTTTTAATGTCAGTTTAGAAACAATACGTGGGCTAAAGGAAAAGGCCTTCGTAATTTGGAACTCGGTATAGTAACGAGGACGACACCTTAGCTGGCACTCCCCTATTCTAATTTCCCCTCCACGCCAACGTGAGAACTTTGAACCTCGATAGTGAGTGAGTTAATGAATGTAAAATTATTGGCGCAAGAGCCAGATATCGCTATGCTGCGTCAAACGAGATTTAACTGCGGTCTTGACGTGAAGAAATGGAAAATACAAAAATTGGTTGACGAGAAGAGGTGTCGAATATAGAGAAGTATCGCTACTGTAACAAAGGGGTTTATCACCCGTGTTTACAAACACAGTAAACCTAATAGAAAAGAAAAAGATCTCTAGTGTGCCTCGGGGTCATGATGCCTGCACTTACATGAAGATAAGTCCTCTGAGATAAAAGGGGGCCCGGCTATACCCCCAGACGCAGGGTACTCATTTTAGTCACCTGTTACGACATGCATGATCTACACTGGGACTATTCTGTCATTCTCGGTCACCACACGGGTCTTGAGCTTCGACAGATTTAATGGCATCAGCCGCACTTACATGGCGTGTTTTTATTGTCATAAAGCCTCGAACCAATGACTCCACGAAATTCGCCTGCCAAGAAACCCTGCCAACTGAGACTACCGTGGTTACATCTAGAAAAGAAGCATAATCCATGCAGTTAGGGATAATGGTCTCCAATTCATTGCAGATATGTTTGAGGATTGTGTAGCACCTTTAGCCCTTAACTCATAAAAATTACTTTTATATTACAGGTGAACACCTCGAAGAGCATTTATCAAAATATTGTGCAGACGATAGTTGTCTGCAATTAAATCATACCTTTTGGGGCTGATTTATTAAGCAGTTCTCAAATACAATTAGAAGCGCAATACACGAATCTACGGGAAAAGCACATACTGAATCATTTTCGAAACTCAAATTGATGCTTCCTTTCTAGAACCTTCTCCACGCATTGCAACACGTTGATATGGTATGCAAAAATATTTAACAACATTTGGTTGAGGTACAACTACGTGTAAAGGTGCAATAATATGAAGAACCTCGAGATATCTAATACAGTAAAGGTACTGAGAATATAGTCACTGATATCTTATCACTCTTATTAATGAGATCCAACGTCCAGCTGATTATCCCAGAATCGCATCAGCACAAACAAATGATAGCGACTTAGCGCATTTATTAAATTACGAAAATTCTTTAAATTTAGAAAAAGTTAAAACTTTCAAATTCTGATGTGGAATTATACAGTGATTTATCATCTAATACGGCACATCCCTACATAACTGAAAAAATTCAAGAAAATTTGTTTTGATAACATCCACAATATCTGCAATTAAAACTACTTCGAAATAAGTTCGTAGCCACTACGTGTGACCTAGCATAAACAACGATTGCAAAGCTTAGGCTAATCAATATATCCTATGCTAGCGTTCTATTTTGCATCGACATACTTCAGTGCTACGTTCAATGATACGTTGAGATCACGTTCACTAGAAAATTATCGGACTGCTTCCACGTTCAAAGCTATTTACTTACTGCTTGACCGCCACCGATAGCGAGTGAGTGAGTGACTTTAGAATTTTATGGCGCAAGAGCCAGATATGGCTATGCTGCGCCAAACCAGGTGATACATAAAAAGTGATTAACACATTGCACTTAGGTAAAATTTAAAATACTATTGGGACCAATTAGAAGAAAATTAAAATCAATGGTAATAATTATGAGAGTAAATCCTAGTTTAAAATGGATAAAAGCTTGAACAGATCAGACTAAAAAGAGATAAAAGGGTAAAACACAATAAGCTAAGGTCGAATATGGATTTTCTTTAGCTTCAAGTTAGAATGTTCCATTTGGTTCACTGCATCCATGAGCCAGGAATCATCGACATCATATAAAATGCAGTCATCGTCATCTCCGAGATTTGTAGGTAGGGTACTTTTTTTGGGTCTATAAGCATTTAATTTAATATCAATTTTGGGTTTATTATTGAGTGTAGGATGTGAAATGTTTCGGTACGGGCTATTTAATTTATTTTTCTTTTTGGTTTTTGTCTTAAAACTAGGAGTATTTACAGATTTAGCAGTTTTGATAGGAGCTATGGAAGGCAAAATATCTGCCTGAGAAGATGACGATGACGTATTAATTGTACACTTTGGAAAAGACGAAGAAGTCAATTTGGATCGGGAAGACAATGGCTTAAGACAGTGAAGAGGCGGGCATATCACTTTTGTAACAGAAGGATCGGTTTGGGTGAACGTTGATATAGATGATTTAGTGGCCTGAGCATAAGTTTGAGAAAGTGGTGGAACTATTAATTTGCGCGCTTCGGGATATGAAATATTACGTGAGGATTTTATTTCCTGAATCTGTTTCTCTAATTTCCCTTTGGGGCATAATGTTGAGTTAGATGTGTGAGATTGAGAACAATTAACACACCTGGGCTCCTGTTGGCAATCCGTGGAAGAGTGTCCAACAGAAGCACACCTAGAGCATGTTAATTGTCCCCTACAGGCAGTTTTTGAATGTCCGAACCTCTGACACTGAAAACAGCGCAGAGGATTCGGAATATAGGGCCGAATATTGCAATTTAGATATCCTGCTTTGATTGTTGAAGGTAATTGCGGTCTATTGAAAGTCAAAATTAAATGTTTGGTATTAAAAGTGGTACCGTCCTTTTTTATTATGATCCTTCTGACCTGAGTGACACCCTGATCCGAAAATCCATCTAGGATTTCGACTTCGGAGGTGCACAACAGGTCAGGTTCAGAAATTACGCCGTGGCAGGAGTTAAGGGATTTGTGGGGATAAACAGTCAGAGGAGAATCTAGAAATTTTTTTGCAGACAAAAATGGATTGCAAAGCAGTTTTCGTCTCTATTAAAAGGTCACCAGATTTTAATTTTTTAACGGATTTTGGTTCACCACCAATACCTAGTAATGCTTTTTCTATTGCGAACGGAGATTGTTGAGACATTTTATTGTTCGGTAAAGATAGGATCAAGAATCGAGCATGATTAGCTGTCTCATCGATATTTAAAGTTGTGGGTAAAATAAGGCCTTTACCCAGGCACGAAGAATTAGGATCCATAGAGTAAAGAATATATTCATCCTGGTGTGCCTCCACCCACCATGGAGTCCAACAAGGGAGGCAGTTGCCGGTCAACTGACATACATCAGGCACGGCACTTACCTGGAGGTCAACCAGGATATAGCACTGCAGCATCAAGGCGAGGATCCACCGGGAAACCCAATGCACCCCTTATCTGCAGCACTAGCCCTACAGCAGTGTCTCTTTGCGGATGAATCTACAAAGAGACTTACCACCAGCCGATTGACAGAAGCGGGCTCACTCCTGCCACCCGTCTACAGCGAAGCATGGGCCAAAGGGAACGCAAAAGGTATCCCCAGGATCCCAATTTCCTCCTTACGGGACGCCGCACACGGCTAACATGCGGGTTGGCAAGCCAACAGAAAAAAAAGGAGAATGGGAAACAAAAAGAATACCAACTAAACTGAATAAAGGAAAAATATGACGAAAGTAAATTTGAACAAAATATATCTGTTAAATGAAATGGAAAATCGTAAGAATCTGTTTTCTAGACGAAGAAGAAAGGAAAATGAAAGGAGAAATGTTAAGACAAGCAGGAGGGTCGAAAATAGAGAAAGATCGCTAGGGTATCCCGGGGGCGCGTCACCCATGTTTACCAAAGACAGTAAACCCCATAGGAAAGAAATAGATCACTCAGATCCCTCGGGTTCGTGAAGCCCGTACTTACCTGAAGTAGGTTAGCCCCTGAGGGCCCGCCACCGATAGCTTCTCAAGATGGACAGAGGCTACACCTCTTTTCGACATTCAAGCTACAACAATAGCTGACTAATTTTACTCAAATTGGATTGCTCGTTTTGGTGTTCCCTCTATTATTACTTCAGATCAAGGACATCATTTCGAATGATTCCTATCTACGAATACGCACAGCTACGTACCATCCTCAAAGCATTGAGTAATAGAGGAGTTTCACCGACCACTAAGGGCTGCAATTATGTGCCCCGCAACTGACAAATGGACGAAGGTTCTTCCCACTATTCTCCTTGGTCTTCGAGCCTCTTTGAAGGAAAGTATGGGCTGTACGGAAGGGTTAGGCTGAATTGGTGTATGGAAAAACCATCAGATTACTAAAAGAATTTTTCGACTACACTCAAGCAGAAAGCAATCCAGCCCATCCCGTTGAACAACGTCATTACATTTAGCAACTTCAACCGAAACCAACTGTTTCACATGCAAAACTAACTGTACTTGTGCACATAGACTTAAAAACGTGCACACATGGATTTGTGAGGCGAGACTCGGTTCGTCGTCTACTACAACCAACCTATCACGAACAGTTCTTGGTGTTAGAACGCAGTGATAAGCTTTTCAAAGTCAATTTTAATGGAAAACCATCTAATATTTCCATAGATAGAGTGAAACCGTCATTTATGCCCAATACTGACTCAGACATCACTCCTAGTGCAACAAAATTATCACTCGAGTCACCAGGAAAGACGAAGTTTCGTCAAACGCATTCCGGCTGTCATATAAATAAACTTCATCCGGCCAATAAATACAAATAAACTGAGCTGTTATGGAATACAAATACATTATCCGTCCAAAAATGCTACAAATTATAAGGAACTACCAAAGCTAACTCAATTATATAATCAATAAATTTCCCATTCCACATGATCGCCTCTTAGGTGAGCATCAAACTATACACAAACATTGTCTATTCCCGGCAGCCAATTGTAGTCAGTGGAGCCCTTCCCCCAACAAACAGTAGGATTTTTTTTTTATCGAATCAGGACTTTAGTTAAAATTACTACCAAGCAAATTCTACTTCCACCTTTAGTACACAGTAAGAAAACGTGTATCTCATAAGTTCGCACAATGGCATACCTTTCTCTTGGATCCCTCTCTACAAACGAATTTTTAAATCCATTTCTTGTAGGCAACAGCGTGCTATATTAAATTAGGACCGAAGCAGGTGCCCGCAGAATTCAAGGTTATTGAAGAGGAGCAACACATTTCAAATATCTGCAAGTCTAATTATATTGACAGGGTCATTCTATCAGTGCTCGTCTTTTCATTGGGAAAATCGAGTATAATCATTTAATCGAGTATAATTAGATAGCTCTTGTACTGTCTGTTAAGGATGTGAAATGCGATTAATTAAAATTAATTTGTTTAAAACTTCAACGAAAACTAAATATTAATTCTATGCCCAAATCTTCACAATTCAGGTCCTGAATTTGAATCTCTTTTCCCTGTATAAAAGGTATGCAAGTCATAATCATTTTCAGTTACCTTAGAGTAATATATATCAGGATCCCAGAAATAATAAATTAATATATGAGCAGGCATAATGTTTATTTGTTAAAATGACCTATTTTCAAATTTTGATTGTTACCACTTTTCATTTGATTAACGGTATGATACGGAAAAAAAATTACCGAGTTATCTTAAAAAGTTATATCAATTCTTTAATTTTCATTAATCTGGGAATGAAATAAAATTTCATGTAGCTCATGTAAAGTCATAAAAGATAAGTAAAAAGACTTTTCTGTTTGGTATGATATTTCTGAAAAAAGAATTTGTTTAAATATTACATCATTCGTATGAAAAAACGTTTTTAAATTTATCTTGTAGTGCAGATTCTATTGTTGCTGCAGGGATGATTAGAATTCCGCTTTCAGATGAAATTTGTTAACAAAGCATTCATTGTAGAATGAAACGAGATATAAAAGGGAAATTAATATAATTGCTGCGAATATAATTTTCTAATTGATTCCATCCAGTATTCCCCAAACGAAAGGAGAGTTTTCAATAACACTTTAACAAAAGGTAACCCAAGACTGCTTAAATTTTGAATGACTTAACAAACTGTTAATGATTATGGCGCGAGAGCCAAATCAGGCTACGCTGCATCAAACATTTGCTACAATTGTAACCTGGGGAGAAAAAGAGATCGAAATTGTTTGATAAAGAGACTAGAAAAGGACTATTAGTCTATATCTGGGACACATGATCCGTGTTTAGCAAATCAATAGTTCCGATGGAGAAAAAAACACTCTGGTACCTCGGGGTCGGGATTTCCATGCTGACCTACAAAGAGGGTAAGTCTCCGAAAGGAAATTTTAATTTAAGCATAAACAATTCAATTATGAATTTTTTAGGATAGTCAATTAGGTTTGTTTCTGTTTTCGAAACACGCATGCGAAGGCTATCGACAACGAAACCGCATAAATTTGTGCCTCGGTCAAGGGACAAAAAAAAGTTTGAATTAGGAGCAGTTTCTTTATCATATTGAAGTATTGTAATTTTTCATACACACAAAAATCCCACTATTGGGAATACAAATTTATAACCTTTCTTCTGCATATTTAAAGTTATTGTACACTGTCCTTACGATGATGTGAAACAATATTGCAAACAAATTTAAAAATAAACTTAAGCATTACTAATTTATTTCCAATTTCCCGAGACAATAAGCTACCCGATTTACAAAAGCCCAAATACCTGCTCGTTACAGAACTTATCTGTACATTTCAATAATATTTCTGAGTTTTACAATCAATATTGCAAAGTATTTAATAACATTTATCACTCATTTTAACTCGAACACTTTATCTGCTTTTCAATAAGATATTTATATTAATTCAATATAAGATATTAAGCTTATAAAACAAAGGCTATTTAAAAATGAATATTCCAAATTATAGTGCTATAATTATAAAACTTATTTCCAACGGAAAGGCAAATTTAAAAAAAAACTAGAACAGATAAAAGAAGTGACCGAAGCGTAGCCTCTTAAGCTCTCTAGCACTACAGAAAAGACATATCCGAGTTGTATTGAAATAATGCACATCGACGGAGGTTCACTGGATCTGCCGCATCAGAAAGAGGTCAACTAGGTCGTAAATATTTCATTGCGATGAAGATGTTCTCACAAGTCATGACCCATCAGGAGACGGAAGTGAGCGAGAATCTGCGCTGTGTTGTGCTGGGAATTCTTGAGGGACCGTCAGTCCTCCTATGCTTTAACTTTATACCCTAACCTATTTCTATCAAGAGCTAGTAACCATAATTCTTTATCCACGTTTGAAACGTAGTCTTATAGAATGGAACGAAATTGCTAAAAGTCCGTTTTACAGCCTCAAATCTCTTTATGAAAAAATTGTCATCGGCTTGCTCTGTCTCCCAAATATACTCTCGTGTCAGGAAGTATCCACGTTTCTCTTAAAAAGAACTGCAAGCAAATAGGAACGACTTTGGGAGATTGCAGGCTGATGAGGATCAGGTGAACTGACGGCCCAGCGTGTGAATAAAAAAATAAGAGCTCTTCATAATTTTTTTTTTATAGAATAAATATTTCAAAACGATTGGGATATTCTCTATATTTTCAACAAATGTTGCACGATATTTAACAGCAGAAGCATAGAACGAGAATAAGTTCGAAAAGACTCCTGAATCTACTGTAGGAGATTATCCTAAAAGGAGCCATCCGTGTACGCGTGCAAACACACAGATTCTGGATACCTTGTGTTCAAAATTCTGTCCGACATCCTGAACAAACTGAACAAAATCTTTTTGAGTCTTAAGATATCTAATATTTGTTGAATAAGTAAAACAATAATAAGGATTTCCAGACATAATCAATTCGTCGTAAATTATCAGAGCCTTTTCTTCAATGACGTGAGGGATATTTGGATTTAATGGAGCAAGTGCCTGTGCAGGCTATGCTGCACCAATCATTTGTTAAATTTTCTTCATTGATATCTTTAATGGACTTACTGTTTTTCAATAAAAGCATTTCAATATTCGGTGATGATTTGATGGCTCTAGTCATGAGCATCATTGATTGGTTAAGTAAGAGTTCCAGTTTTGACTAAACTTGAACACCTGCCATATTGAGATGTTCACTGCAGGAAGTAGTTAAAGATAGTGAATGAGTGAATATATAAAGGTTATTGGCGCAGGAGCCAGATGTGGTTATCTGCGGCCAACAAAATGCAACTATGGTCTAGATGTGAAAAAATTTAAGAAAAGACAAAAATTGGTTGACAAGGATGGTCTAAAATGGAGAAGAATCGCTAGGATATCCCAGGGGAGAGTAACCAATGTTTACCAAAGACAGTAAACCCCTTAGAAAAGACAAAAGATCTCTAGGGTGCCACGGTCTTATGATGCCCATACTTACCTGAAGAAGGCAAGTCCATGAGGTCCCTTGATATAATCCCCCTGGGCCGGGTGCCCGGCTATACCCCCAGACACTGGGTACCAATTTTAGTCGCCTCTTACGACATGCATGAGCTACAGGGGGACTATTCTGTCATTCCCGGTCACCACATGGGAAAGTAGTTAAGGATAGGAGAGATGGTTTATAGATAGTATTTAATGTTGATCCATCACATCCCCATAGGGATCCAACAAAACCTTTTAGAATTGTCACTCTAAGAAGTTGATTCGTAATTGATATAATTTCTTAGGCAAATAAATTTAAAAATAACATTTCAAAGTGCACATAATTATAAATGGCCGCTATGACCACTACCAGTAACACGAACGATATCCTGTGGTGGGGTAGAGTGGAGTGGTTGCAGTACAGATAACAATCTCTCTGTCAATGGGAGGATTTCCATTTTCAGCCCTCGTGTTGCTTCTCAGTGTAATGTTAATCAGAAATCACAATCCCGTAACAACGAAAGTACATAAATAAAAGGATGTGATGTGAAATGTATTCTCTATTGTATATGTTTATTGTTGCTTGTGGTGGTCATACTAAATAATTATGTATTCTCGAATGCATTGCTTTTTAATTTGCCTCAAAAGAATTTAGCTTATTTAGTTTTGTAAACGGATCGCTTCAAAGTTTTACTCATTTTTTTTGTTAAAAATTAGCTCATTACAAAACAATTTAGTAAGAATTTAAATCATTAAAGCAAGAGATAAAAATAGAAAAATACATTTTTCTTTTAACTCATTTCAGGACCAAAGTCTACAGTAAAAGTTTTATATATGTTTCTTTTTTAAACAATCTTTAGCTTTCGTTTAGATTGAAATCGAGCTTTATTTTCAAACACTTCCTTAAACAAACATGATCTCATTTATAAACAAAATTGCTTCTGTTTAGTAACGTCGCACTGAAAAGCAAGTCAATGGCACTCTCCACTGAACTGGTGTATTTGAGCTTTGGTCAAATTACGAAGACGGCATTTGAGCTTGCACCGATTTCGCCAAACTTCCACATCTCCTCTACGAGAGAAATTGCAACCTCGATTTATTTAATCAGCAATGGCATACAATGCATGTGTTACATTGAACCGCACATATAATTTTGCATCTGATTAATCGTTAATATTAAAATCGATTTTAATCTTCACTTTCAAAATATTTGTACATGTTACATATAAGTGCATTCATGCATATAGACAAGTAGAAATAGCAAAAAAAGTATTTGCTTTATCTTTACTGTTAGATAGCAAAAATAATATCGAATTTCTTAAGATTAGAAGCAGTTTTTACAATTATTCGCCAAACAACTATTTCAGACATTTTTTTTTACACACACAAATACAGATTACTTCCCCCAAATAATAATTTTAGTGACATATGTAGAATATTATCCGCTTAGACTAAAGTATTTAAAAGGAGATAAATTGACCTATTTTTCCCAATGGAAAAGATACATCAAATATATATGAAAACCTATCACGCCTACAGAACTCGATTTAACACTATAGATCTAACAAACATTTTATCAAGAATATGTTTGCATGAATATTTTGATAATTTTAGCCGAATTATACGTAATGCAAGACATTCAATAAATACGCTGAGCAAAATACGCCCCAAAACACTAGGCAAAGCATAATTTATAGCTCAACTAATATATATGTGGAAAACATATATATTCAGAAAATTAATGTGCTGCGTAATTGAAAGAGTTAGCCTGTAAAAGAGTATTATAATTAAACTGCCTGTAAAATCAAGATAGCTAAAAGAGCATCTTCTACGTTCAACATTAAACACCCTTCACCCTTCATACAGGTATGTAAAGAGTAGAAGTTTGTATCCCTTCGACTTCATGAGGAGAAGAGCTAAGCATTATCTAATTTCCATAAAATGTAGGAATTAAATATGGTATATTGCTTTATATTATACATTAACAGTACAATCAGCACATTTATCCCTAAGTGGTAAAAATTAATTCAATATTACCAAGGAATGAATAGTTGAACTAAAACTTTTATTTAAAAACAAACTCCAACCAAAACTCTTAATTATCAATACTTATTTAAATAGATGCAACACATGTTTGTTAAAAATTATTTTAAGTTAAAATATTATATCAGTAAACAATATATTTTAAATTTAAAGATTATAATGTAGAGAAAAAGGTTTTGAATATCAGACGTTCACAAAGCGAATCAATCTTCTTTATTGTATCCAAACTTTTTACACTTTATTATCTTCTTTTCTTTACATCTTTTTTGTTTACACAAATAAACAGGTTGGTCACTAACTCTTACATGTCTAATTTCTTCTCTCCCACAAAATTTTAAATGTCGTGATTGGTCCTAAAATTTCTTTCCATATAAGTTCGTCGCAGGAAAAGAAGGCACTGAAGTGTTATGCAAGCTATAAATTTGAAATTTCATCTTTTTAGATTTTTCAAACCTTTTTAAACAGGTGTATTCTTTTAAATACGCGTATGTGGTAGCACATTTTAAAATCAAGCATAGAAATTTTAAGCCTTATATTATCTCAAAGAATATACCTACGTTTCTACTTAATATGGAAAATAACCGATTGAATGTGATCATGTTTTAGGATCAAAACCTGCTTATATATGCAAACATTTTAAAATTTATTCACTGATATAAAATAAAACTTATAGCTTACCTAAAAAAAATTTGCAATAGCAAACCGAGAAGCAGAAGAATTTTGTTGTTGACCGATTCAAAGAAACAAACACCATCACTTTTTAAAAAATATCATATTTCACTTTTTTATGTCCATTGATGCTTCAGTTCGCTTCACATGTATCGAACTGTGGCACTAATTGCAGAATCTTGTCCCTTGATTCTAAGCCTGTGCATTGGAAGTGCAGATAGCTTTCAATGGAATGATACAACCAAATAAAGAAGTGACAGATTTAATACTGAATGACTGTTTAAATGCTAAGTATTTCTTTTTTTATTACGGCCGCAGAAGAAGAGTAAATATAGTTACGTACTCACGGCCGATGTTCTTTCCTATGCAGATTCGAGTCCTAATACACTGATGGTCCACAATGTACCATGCCTGATTCATGTTAAATCTGATACGGCACCAAATAATAGTTTCAAGGTGCGTAAGTTTGGAAAGCGAGATGCTACCTCAAGTGCCTTTCTCGTCAATTGTTTGAGGATCAAAATTACGTGATTCATTAATAATAGCCTGGAGGTGGCTTCTGGGGACTTCGCAAAGTTAAAATCAATGAATCAAGAACACCCTTTTTTATTAATTTATATGTTTCTTTAGCATAGTGTAGTTTAGTTTAGTTTTTATTTACCTCGCACTAGAAGCAACACGAGGGCTATTGGCGACGGACCTCGTAATTTTGAACCACGGTCAAGTGACAAGGACGACACCTGGTCTGACCCCCCCACTCCTAACATCCACACCACGCCAACGGGAGGACTTTGGGCCCCGAACAGATTTAACGTGCATCAGCCCCAGCAACACGGCGGGTATTTTGCGGCCAAGGATCGAATCCACGACAGAACGAAAACCGCCGGCCGCGAGTCCACGACCTTGACCACTAGGCTAACGCGGCCCTTAGCGTAGTGCAACCGCGGCACCTTAGTGAGCAAGGTCGAGGTTGAAGGTTTTCGTCGAGTCGCAGGTTCGAGCCTTGATGCCACTAAAGGTCCACCGTGTAGCCAAAGTTGTTGCACGTTAAATCTGTCGAGGCACAAAGTCCCTCAGAGGGCGTGGTAAGGAAGTTAGGAAAGGGGATGACAGCTAAGGTGTCGTCTTCGTCATTAACCGATGTTCAAATTTATGCGATACGTCTCCATTAGCTCTCGCGTTGCTTTTAGTGCGAAGCTAATAAAACCAAAGTAAACTTAAATTTTGTGTTGTAATTTGTTAAGAAAATTTCATGTCGGATGACTTCGGAATCAAGTCTTGGGTTGGAGTTCCGAATCTATCAAGAAGTTAAGGTCAGAATAATGGAGATGTTGCACTTCGTTAATTCAACTATACTTCTAATTCAGCAGATGGTATAGAACAGAATTTTGTATAAAAATAACAGTCCATTTGCTTTTCTTGATATAGTCTCAGAAATATATTATTAATCAGCAATACCTCTAGTATATTTTAGGAACGATACTTCTCTACATCAAAACAACTACACCTGTTTTGCATTTTTATAATTTCAGATAAATACTTTTCTTTAACTAAATTTTGACATGTGTGTTCTATTCATAGGCTTTAAAGTTAAAGTTTATCGATGTTCAATAATAACGGCGTTCTTACTATGATTGAGTCTTTTCGGTTTTGCTTTTAATGTGTTAGCAGAAGGAAAGCTTTCCAGACGCAGGCTTGAATTTTTGGCAACTGATTTTGCCGAAGAGATTAGTGTAGAATAAAGGATTATATATCTTTCATAACTAAGCTATTTTTTTTGAAATTCTGAATAAAATGTAAGAGCAATTTAGAAGAAGTAATTAAATTAGATATATCGGTATTAGAACTTTACTCCGAGATACGAAATGATGATGAGTTTTGAGACCGAATTTTTATCACTGCCTTATCAACCAATGTCCTTAAAATTTAGATTTCGAAAGCTGAAGATCGGTTCTAGGAAATTTCACCGATAGCTCAAAAACAGAACTATATGAAGTTAGATCATCTTACAAATAGGATCTGCATTTTAACAGATTCATTTTGTCTGCAAATGTTATGTACATTCTGTGAGTTACTGCTAAGTACAATGGCACAACTGTCGAGAAGTCGTAACTACTAATTCTAAGAATATCGGCTATGTTAATTAAAATAGCAACGGGCATTATGTTTGGTCTCGGAATTTTTCACTGAGAAGCCGCAAGAAAGAATTTGACTCAATATATATGACATCGCAACCTTCTTCCGTTTGACAGGACGCTCGAACTTTTAAATGATGAGATTATGTTGAACACTGAACAAACTGCATCAAAAGATCAGCGAAAGAAAACAACAAAAATTTCCACAAATACAAATTGTTTTAAATCTTAACAGAAATGCGAGCCATAAATATAACTAAATGATTTTAAAAGTAGTAACGTGTATAACTTTCGACAGCTAATTAAACCAAAATCTAGTGGAATTTGCAATTTATTGGTATCTGAACTGTGTAATGCAATCTTTAAGCAAGAATCGTAGCTCACTGTATTGACAAATGGCATTTTTGTTGAATGTTGTAGACAGACTATTGTTGATCTTTTAAGATGGTAGATACTGCTCTGCCAGTAGATTTATAGTAAAGACGCAAAGGAAAGTTTAGCCCCTAGGTCAGAGTGGTCTTGGATAAAGTACATTTCACGCAATACCATTTCTAGAATTTAAGTTATATATTTTTCAGAGGAAGGAAGAATTTTCTAGTGTTTTTGAAGTTCCAAAACGTTTACGAAAGCATATTGAATTTAAATGATTAAGCGAGTAAAATAAAATGTTTCTTAAAAAGTGCACAATGAAACCTAATTAATACTTACTCTACTGAATTATTTGCACCTATGAAAGTCTCATTTATCGTCGTGAAATCATCTAAGGTTTCTTCCTAACAGCTTTTTCAGTTCACGAACCTAATGTCAATAATTTGAGACGTTTAACTTTCTCCTGAACTCTTAACAATTTAATTCATTTGAGCGTAAAAATAAAGCAACAGAAAAGACTAAAATGGAGATAACAGCGGAATTAAATTTACTACCATTATAAAAAATATTTTTTACAACAAATTTAATGGCTCATTTCAGCGTTTTCTAATCTTTTAAATATTTTCAAATTTTGGAGATAAAATGTAACTGCTTATAAACCTTCAATGATTTTTGTTCTTTCGGATACACTTTAACTTATTTTATGTATTTGAAAATAATAGACTTGAGAAGCAAGTAGGAACTGCTTTAGATGTTAACATAACGATTTCTAAGCCAAAATGGCTGTTTGAGTGGAGCCTTAAGAAGTTCTAACTAAAGTCATAGTTTAAGTTTTCCCGGACTAAGAGCGGCCGCGATTGCTGAGTGGTATTGATTTCGTGGCCAGC
Source organism: Nephila pilipes (assembly GCA_019974015.1). Classification (NCBI taxonomy): domain Eukaryota; kingdom Metazoa; phylum Arthropoda; class Arachnida; order Araneae; family Nephilidae; genus Nephila; species Nephila pilipes. The sequence continues at coordinate 18,669 of BMAW01082535.1, forward strand.
GGTTTCCGACGAGTCGTAGACTCGAGCCTTTATGCCACGAAAGATCCATCTTGTAGTTAGGGGTGATGCACATTAAATCTGTCGGGGTCCAAAATACTATTGTTTGCGTTGAGTGGAATTCAGGAGGAGGGTGCCAGCTTAGGTGTCGTACTCGTCACTTGACCGAGACTCAAAATTACGAGGTATGTCACCAATAACCTTCGTATTGCTTCCAGTGTGACGTTCATAAAACCAAACTTTTCCCTTTCCAGAAAACACATTCTAAAAATAGTAAAAAATATGAGTTTTGCTAAATTATACAAGGTTCTAAAATCTAAGATAGAGAAACAGGTTGAAAACATTAAATCCCCTGAAAAGATCATTCAAAATTATACAAAATTTAAGCATTTTTTAAAACTCTTAATTTATACAGAAATGTCGAATTTTTAGGAGAGAATTTAAGAATACAACTAATTTTGGAATTTATGAGGGAGGGAAGTAAGTTCATAAGTCATTTTCGCCACTTGACCAACCACCTGTCGAATCGTGGGTTCCAGCCCAGGTGCTACTGAAGATCCATCAACAACGACATTGTGAAGATCGTAAGTAAAAAATAAAAACAAGGAATCTTTCATCACTTCTCCGAGTACAAAAGACGTTACAGCGAACTATACTACTGATGGATCCTTAACTAAAAAAAATAGAAATATCACTTTTGAATTAACAACGTGGAGTTTGAATATTTAACATATTAAGCATACCTCTCTTTTCCTAAGTCTTCTAAATATTCTAGAATGTTTTTGGAAATAACGTTAAAAAATTGCAATTGAGAAAACTTGTTAAGCCCTAACTACTTAACCAGTAATGTAAATAAAAATACGAAAATTAGACCGCAAATAAGTTAAATTCAGAAAATATCACTCAAACTGAATCAATATCATAAATAGGTACCCTCTTGGCACACAAATATAAAGAATCAAGTACGAGAATGGGATTTCACTATTATAATCTACACTCTTATACTTTCTACCGTTAGCAGATATGCTTTCGGCCGCCATAGTGTAGGGGTTAAATGTCTTTCTGAAAGCACATGCGACCCAGGACCTATTCTCGGGGGCTTTGGTTTGGGTATATCGTCAACTCAGACTTTCAACAATCCAGTCACGATAAATGACTTTACACTTAGGAGGTTAACTGCGGAGAGGGGATTGCAACATCGTCTTAGGCATTCGGCCTAAGTACAAACTAATAATTAGTCTAATAATAAGTGTCCAGGTTCAAACTCTAAAGAGAAATGTGGGGTGACCGGGATCGACAAAATACTCCCACTGTAGCTCAAACATTTCGTAAAATGCGAATCAAATGGGTACCTAGCGTCTGGAATATAGTCGGGCACCCTGCCCCTGGGGATTATATCAGGGAGCCTAAGGGACTTACCTTCTTTAGGTAAGTACGGACATCATGACCCCGATGCAACCTAATGATCATTTTATTTCACATGGGGTTTACTGTCTTAGGTAAAGTCGGGTGACGCGGCCCCTGGTTACCCTAGCGATCTTTCTCTATTTTCGACTCTCCTTGTCAACCAAATTTTTTTTTTCGATTTTTTCACGTCTTGACCACAGTTAAATGTTGGTTGACGCAGAATAGCCATATCTGGCTCTTGTGCCAATAAACTTTACATTCACTCACTCGAACTCTAAAGAAACGGAGAGGGGCTCCAGTTGATGGAAGTTCTTAGTTGCGGGTAAGTTGGGTGATTTTATTAACGTCGCACTAGAAGTAACACGAGGGCTATCAGCGATGGACCTCGTAATTTTGAACCTCGTTCAAATGACTAGGATGACAACCCCACTCCTAAGTTTTCTGGAAAGAAGTGTCGCAATATCTATTCAAGCTACCTATTTGCTCAAATACCCTGCCACTCTCCAGGCATGCTTACTCTCGGTCTCCGGAACGTACGTATTCAAGTTTATTCAAATCGCATTTTGTGGGAAATCCATTAGAACATTTGTCACAGTTATAACACTTGTCCCCAGGAAGTGTTCTAAAGTGAATTTTCGGTTCGTCTGATGTTATAAGCGCCATATATTGCACACACACAGGGGACTTCTGTTCACTACGTTGTTGTGCATGGTACTTTTTGTTGTGAATCGTTCAACAATATATTCACAAGAAATAGGAATATCTTCGCTATGTATTCATTGATCCTCAGTTAAATGATATTTCAATTATCACATTTTGCATTTTCAAAACGCGCATTTACCACCACATTCTGCTCATTTCCTCAAGGCATGACCTCATTGAAAACTGATATTTGGAGTCGCGTCTTGTGTTCCAATGAGCTAACCGTAGGTTGAGTCTCCTGAAGCACGCATCGTATTAATTATTTTATCCTTTTCAACTTGAACTTTTACTGCACAAATTTCTACATTATCTTTCAATTCAATATGGGACCACCCCCACAATTATACAGTGGTTTGAAAATTTTTTTCAATGCATAATGTGTGTTTTTAGACCCTTATGGTAAGATAAAGACCATTTTTATACTAGAGAATGATAAGTTAACTAATTATAGTGCCCCTCAAAGGATTAAGACACTGAAGAGGCGGGCATATAACTTTTGTAACTGAAGGATCGGTTTCGGTGAACGTTGATATAAATGATTTAATGACCTGAGCGTAAGTTTGAGAAAGTGGTGGAGCTATTAATTTGCGGGCTACTGTGTATTAAATATTTTGAATGTTTTTTTATTTCCTGGATATTTTTCTCCATTTGCCATTTTGGGCATATTGTTGAATTAGAAATAAGAAGTTGGGAACAATTAACACACTTAATCTTCTGATCGCAATCCGTGGAAGAGTATCCAAAAGACGCATACCTGGAGCACGTTAATTGTCCCTTGCAAGCAGATTTTGAGTGAACGAACCTCTGACACTGAAAACAGCGCAGAGGATTCGGAATATGTGACCGGATATTGCAGTTAAGATAACCTACTTTGATAATTGAAGGCAATTGAGGACTATTAAAAGTTAAAATTACATGTTTAGTAAGGAAAATAGAACTATCTATTTTAATTATGATCCTTTTGACCTGAGTGACACCCTAATCGGAAAATCCATGAAGGATTTCCGCTTCGGAAGCGCACAACAGGCCAGGTTCAGAAATTACACCACGGCAGGAGTTGAGAGATTTGTAGGGGTAGACATTCAGAGGAGAATCTAGAAATGTTTTTGCGGACAAAAATGATTTCGATTGTAAAGCAGTTTTTGTCTCGATAAGTAGGTTACCAGATTTTAATTTTTTAACAGATTTCGGTTCACCACCGATACCGAGTAACGCTTTCTGTATAGCAAACGGAGATTGTTGGCACATTTTGTTGTTTGGTAAAGAGAGGATCAGGAATCGAGCATGATTGGCAGTTTCATCAATGTTAATGTTTGTGGGTAAATAAAGGCCTTTACCCAGGCACGAAAAAGTAGGATCCATAGAAGAAATAATTTGTTCATTCTGGTGTGCCTCCTCCCCTCATGGAGTCCAACGAGGGAGGCAGTTGTCGGTCAACTAGCGCTTGCCAGGCACGGCACATACCTGAAGGTCAAACAGGATATAGCACTGCAGCTTCAGGGCGAGGATCCACCGGGAAACCCGATGCAACCCTTATCTGCAGCACTAGCCCTACAGCAGTGTCTCTTAGCGGATGAAACCAAAAAGAGACTTACCACCAGCCGATTGACAGAAGCAGGCTCACTCCTGCCGCCCGTCTGAAGCGAAGCATGAGCCAAAGGGAACGCAAAAGGTATCTCCAGGATCCCACTTTCCTCCTTACGGGACGCCGCACACGACAAACATGCGGATTGGCTAAGTCAACAGAGAAAAATGAAAACAAAAATGAAACATATACATACTGCAACAAATAGGTACAAAAACAGAAATGAGCAAACAAAAATTCAAGACAGGAGAAACAAAAATGAATGTAAACGAGTAGACATAGCAATCGGAACTGTTAGTTGTGATCTAGACGGAAGGGAAACGAAAGGAGAGAAGTTATGACAAGCAGGAGGGTCGAAATTAGAGAATGAAAGCTAGGGTATCACGGGAGTGTGTCACCCATGTTTACCAAAGACAATAAACACCATGAGAAAGAAAAGATCACTTAGGTACCTCGGGTTTGTGAAGCTCGTACTTACCTAAAGTAGTTAAGCCCCAGAGGGCTTCTACATGGTTAATGATTTAAAAAACTAATTCCAATTTTTACTGACGAATAAATGTCAACAAAGGTTGGCATTTATTCGTCATTGCAACCTTGATCCCGAAGGAGTTATCGATCCTATTGCTGCTGTGGCCAATATAAAAATAATGATAATAATAATTGAAATATTATTCAAGACTTGTTACAAAAGTCTAAATATTGCATTCCTAGGAGAGTAAGAACGATTCCCAAAGTTTCAGAGCTCTAGCTTGATGGGAATTTCATTAAATTAACATTCGAAAATTTGATGACACACTAATACACACACAGACAGACATAATAAATAAATTGAACACGATAACAACGTTGTAAAAACCATCTTTCGCCACTTATTATCCTTTCTAATACGGACGTGTCATCCGCTATGGCATTCAATGTGTTTTACAAAAATAATTTTGAGCTTCTTGTTTTTCAAACGTTTGAATTCTATGCACCATTTTGAGCACTTTTTTTTTGCATGCTTGAATTATTACGTAAAACTTTCGTACGGATTCTGTGTCATTTCGAACAGTCTCAGCAATCGGATGAATATTTAACAGACACTCAGATGGAACCAGATTCCGGATTTTTTTTAAATATTTTCATCAGTTTTTCACGTGGAAGTGCTACCCAGGCGTGAATTATCTTCAACGTCTTCTGAGCCATCATTGGAAACGCTTAATCTACTGCATGCAATAAACATTCATTGGCTCACTCTTCTTTCAATAAATTATAAGTTTCAGTAGCTGTTTATCTGGTAAAATTTTACAATTCGTTGATCTATTTTTACACTTATACTTTTTTCCTGCGAAAAAGTGAACAAATGCAAAGGAATGCTCAGGCTATACTGACTTGTTTACAGAAGCGAGAGGCACTACATTCGGAAGGGAATGCTTTTGGTTTTGGTATTTTGGGGTATATTGAGCAACGAAGGCTATGGTGCCCGAAGAGAAAATTTCAAACTAAACAAGTGGCGCCTACTTTTCTTTAGAAGCGCAAGTCTCGTGAGTTAATTTATCACCCGTGATTAATTAAATAGCGAGATAATCTCGTAGATAGAATCACTGTGAGATATAGTTACATACTTTGCGCGTAATGTATCATAGATATACTGAGCTAAAATAGCAAAAGACTGTAGAAATAACCCTTACATGGTTTAATTTGTAAATTTTAAAGGGAAATAAGAAACGCAAATAAAATGTAAAAGTATATACGAAGAAATTTCTTGGTTTTATTAACATTTTCTTAAATTTTGGAAGTTTAAAAAAGCACCTACAAATACATTTAATTCTTTTTTAAATAAGAGTTGATATTATAACTATTATATGGAAATGTGTTTGATCTCTCAATATGAAAGAATTTTTTGTGAAAGTGTTTAATTTTACTCAAACAAAACAACACGCTAAATGATCTGGCAGAATTATTTCTTGTGACACATAGAAAAAAAGAAATTAAATTTGATATATTTTTCATATGGATCACTATTTTCCAAACTTTTCTATGTATTTCACTTGGTGTGTGTGTCTATGTGTGTCAGTGTTTCATCAAATTTTCCATCGCTAATTTAAACCATTTCCCATCTAGCTAAGGCTCTGAAACCTTGGGAATCGTTCGTACTCGCCTACCAATGCAATGTTTAGACTTTTACGACAAATTTTAACTAATATTTCAATAATTTTTTAATAAACTTTGTAACCATATAAAAATATTTGTTTTAAAAATGTTGGTTTTTATCTCGAATTATTTTCACATGTAAATGTATGCTCTGTGGTTATAAATGCAAATTATAGCTAATTTTTCTGGAAAAAAAGGCCTTTATGAAAACTCCTACTAAAATGTTGAACCGCGAAAGGAAATAATTTCCTAACGGAACTCATTTAAATGCTTCGTATCTAGTGGAGGAAATCAAATCCAAAATTCTATATTACAGTAGCGGTCCTTTTATTACAGATAAGAAACATTTTTGTCATTTTGTTACAGATAAGAAAAAAAGCTATAAATTATAAATATAACAATAATTAAAAGCGATAGCATGAACCGATAAATTTCATATGAGCATGGCCACAGAAGAAATCCTCTTTGATCCCATAAGAAAACCCTTACAAGATCATAACTTTGTAATCGGAAGAGGCTCAATTATGATATACAATGATATTTATAATCATGTATTACACTGTAAAAGGGTTTCTGAGCCTCGAATCCAAATTGTATAATGAACGTACTAAACACAGCTGATGGTACAAAGTATTTACTAATAACAGTCAATAAAGGTGGAAAAAGGTATAAAAGAGATTATGTCTAATTAGGAAACAAGAAAAGACAAAATAAAACATTTTTTTAAAAAAAAAAAATTCCTTTTTAAGAAAACATCCGAAATACTAGTTCTTATAAAGAATAAACAAGTTTGACTGTATATAAACCAAAAATTTCTGATAATTTTGAGACTTTAAAATAAAATAGCTACTTTGAAACAACTAAGAAGATATAGAATTAAGACGATAAGTACCAGAATTTGACTTGAGACAGGACTGAGAAAAAGAAATCAAGGCTTAAGATTCATATTTAACTAAAGACTAATTCACACAAGAAAATATTCAGTTTACAAAAAGTAAATAGGAATAAATTATTTAACATACGAGAGAAAATGTATCAATGCATTCCCGTCTCTGAATCAAACAAATGGGGTGGGCATGAAATGATACATGCCGTCCCCCATTTGTTTCTATATGAGTCATTCACTATATTGAGTGGTGTATCGTGATGAGTCAGTAATTCCGCAACCATAGCAAGAATGTTTGCTGTTGGTGAAAGATCTCGTTAACGAATAGTCGGAAAATCAGGCTATTATGCTCTGTGTCAAGGAAATATCGTATAATATCAGAAACATGTGATCGTGCATTGTCCAGCGAAAATGTAGCATTTCGCAGAGGTCCAAGGACCTGAACATCCTAGAAATGTAACGGCAATTGCTCAAAATGCCGTCAATGTGAGCAAGAGGCGACCGAGCTATAATTCCGATGGTTCACCGCACCATCACCGCAGGTCTTCGATCATGAAGAATAGACTACTGCGGTCATCAGTTCATGCTGTTTCCAGTAACTGTTAGTGCAGAAAATTTGTCTTACAAGCCATTCCGTTCTTTTTTTTACCTAAGGCGTGTGACGTGGATGTACGATTCATTATGGCTGTGCGGGTAACATATCTGTATTTTTGGCTTTTACCTGATAGGGGGTCATTGAGACCCAACTTGGCGTATCGTAAGACCATCCTGAACCCATCAATTCCACATTCTGCAAACAGTCTTTAGTTTAGATTAATTTTTTATTGCGTCGCATTAGAAGCAACATGAGGGCAATTGGCGACGGACCTCGTAATTTTGAACTATGGTGAAATGACGCGGACGACACCTGATCTGACACTCTTTCACGTAATTTTCATACCGCGCCAACGCTAGGACTTTGGACCGACAGATTTAACGCGCATTAGCCCCGAATACAAGGCGGGTGTTTAGCTGCCAAGTCTCGAAACCGCGACAGAATGAAAACCGCCGGCCACGAATCCAAAACCATGACCACTAGGTTACCGTGATCTCTGCAAACAGTCGTGGTCTCTTCACCAACACGAGAAGCAATATTGCGATGCAATACACCGCAACTACGGTAGGCTACAATTCGACCCTATCAAAGTCACGAACATGCTGTAAATCATTTCTCCTTCTAACACGAGCAATCAGAGCAATCTTTCCTCAGGCAACAACTTTCAAATTCTATTTATGTAAGAGCAACCTGCTGTACAATTTTATCATTTAAACACATTGTGTGTGTGTAACTACCTTCACTTGCTCCTAATTGATGCGTTGAAAAGCTAATAATTTACATATAACATCATCATCTTAATATCATTTGAATTTCATGTGCGTAGCAATTTTTATGTCTGGTAGTGCAGTTTTAAACTTAAACTTGGGAAGTTAAAATAATAAATGGCTACGATTCATAAAAGATTGAACAATATAACAACTAGAAAATAGGTTCTTAGTTTTCCATATGCATAAATAATCTTTGTACAAGAGATGTGTGTTCAAAAGGATTCAAAAAATAGTCCCAGTCTTGCATAATCTCCTTTTTACGCTCATGTATTAGGTACGGATATTAGAGGGGAACAAAGATACAAATTGGGCAGGGGAGTCTACTAATAATCTATTTTAAGTAAATATTGTAGGGATGGCACAGAAAAGCTTATATATGCCTTTAAAAAGGATTTAGTTACTTTAATTCGATTAATTATTCCGATTTATGACAACTGAAAGTGAAAAAATAGAGGGCAAATCATCAACATTAATACATTTAATTTATTGTTCAGAATCGCTCATGAAACTGAGACTTCAATACGAAACTCCACCTGGAGAAACATTTCATCGATACAAACAAACAAGAGAATTTCCAGGTAATAATTGCATGTAATCTTTCAGCTATCAGTACTGCCAATCTGCTTATTAAGCTATTTTTATATTACATCTTTCTTTTTATATCACCCCCACAGAATTCAGTTTACCTAGCTAATTGCTAGTTTTACTAATTTGAATTTAAAAAAAAACTAAATTCACATAAACAAATATTACAAATCATAATAATTATAATATATATATATATATGCAATATGTGGAGGTTGGCGTTGGTATATTGTCAAAAACCACGCTCATTTAAGGAGGAAAAATGTTTATTTACATATGAAAAATTAAAGAAAAAGACGGACACGCATTTCTGCGTGCTTACACCTCGAGATCTAACCATCTAATCTAAGTTGAAGGTGGCGCTGCTGTAGTGCAGCGGGACAATTCCCACAATCGGCCATCCGACAATATCACCTGACCTCAGGTGAGCCAGTAAAACTATAATTAAAACAATAATACGAGGCATGTTTTTTAAGTAAATATCGTTTTGCGATTCCGCCGCCGCAGCGCTCCGGTCGGCGTTCCGCGCATGCTCGCTGGTTACCTACATCTCTTGTCTACGCACTGACGCCATTACAGTCTGATTCTTCATTGTATACGTTGTTTACTGAGTGTTTAAGATGCCTCCGACAATCGTGAGTCCCGCTGAATGTGAAGTACGGGATGTTATACGATTTCTTAGTGCTAAAGGCGTAAAACCGATCGATATTCATCAAGAGATCTGTGAAGTTTACGGACAAAACATTATGAGTGATGGAATGGTAAGGAAATGGGTGAGAGCATTTAAAGATGGCCGCACAAATGTGCATGAGGAAGAACGGAGTGGGCGTCCTTCCGTCGTTAATGAAGATTTGGTGCAGAAAGTGGACGAAAAGGTGAGAGAAAACAGACGCTTTACAATTCCATCATTGTCCGACTGCTTTCCTCAATGTTCTCGTAGTGTTTTGTATCGCATTGTGACCGAGAACTTGAATTACCGGAAATTGTGTTCACGTTGGGTTTAAAAAATGTTGACGGATTTGCACAAAACCCAACGTTTAGGCAGTGCATTGACTTTCCTTGAGCGGTACCGCAATGAAGGTGAAGAGTTTTTAGACCAAATGGTTACTGGTGACGAAACATGGGTGGCCTACGTCACACCAGAATCGAAACAACATTCCATGGAATGGCGACATTCATCATCACCCAAAAGAGTGAAGTTTAAGCAAACAATTTCTGCCCGGAAAATCATGTGCACAGTTTTTTGGGACAGAAAAGGAGTGCTAGTGGAGTTTCTGCCTCGTAATGAAACAATAAATGCAGCGTCTTATTGTGAGACATTGAACAATCTGCGTAGTGCAATCCAGAACAAAAGACGTGGCAAGTTGAGTAAGGGTATCGTTTTGCTGCATGCAATGCCCGTCCACATGTGGCTAATCGGACCAAAGATCTCATCAAATCTTTTAAATGGGAAACTCTAGATCATCCTCCATACAACCTTGATCTGACGCCCAGCGAATACCATTTGTTACTGCACTTGAAGAAACACCTGGGCGGTCAGCGTTTTCAAGACGATAACGAAGTCAAAACATTTGTGATACAGTGGTTAATAAGTCAGGCGGCAGAATTTTATGAGGAGGGTATTCAAAAACTGGTGCCATGTTATGACAAGTGCCTCAAAATTCACGGAAATTATGTAGAAAAGTAGATTAAGGTATAGGCTTTCATGTAAAAATAAAATTATTGCGATATCTTTGCACGTCTTTTTTTAATTTCAAAACGGTACTTACTTAAAAAACATGCCTCGTATATATGCATACTATACTAACAAAATAACAACACAATTGAAAGTTAAGAACATATCCACTTAAAAGTTGATTAATCTATGGTTGAATATTAACAATTAGGAAAATTTAAAAAATTTAAGCTAATTCACAAAATCTGAAAAATTGAAAAGAAAAATTAATACACTAGAAAAACACAAAATAATGAAAGAAAAAAGAAATGAAATTCACTCTATAATATAAAAAGATAATAAGGAAAAAAATGTCTTTTCAAAGTTTGAATGAAAATGTCATTTCATTAGTTCATCAGGTAATAGCATCATTAGTCCAATGCTTGAGATATTCAGAACACGTACTAGTTTTCGCTGGACCTTCAAAAAAGCCAAACTTTTGAACATTGTTAAGTGTCGTTCGGTTTGATTTTCGTTATCTTGTATGGACCTAAATATTTGGGTTTTAGTTTGAGTCCTGGTCCAATTTGAGTACGTTTGATGGCGACAAGATCATGAAGCTTGAAAATAGTTGCTGGTTTTCGCCGGAGATTGTAGTTTCTTCTATTTTCATCTTGAACTTTCAGGATTTGTTGTTTAGCTTTTTTCATGAACTCGTCACGGTTGTTGACAAAATCAGCTTGGATTTCTTCATTAAGTAAATTTGTGATATTGAGATCTTGTGGCGTCTTCATTTTAGTACCAAACAGTAATTCGAAGGGAGTTGTTTGAATGCTTCGTTGAAATGTTGAATTTATAACTCTTTGGACTTCTTTGATGTGCATGTACCATTTTTCTGGGTTGTCTATGGAAAGTTTGGATATGACTGTTTCGATTGTAGAATTTAAACGTTCTACTTGTCCATTTGCTCTAGGTAATCCGGTGGTGATTGGGAAATGTTCAATGTTTTCGGTACTGCAATAATCTTGAAACTGTTTAGAAGTGAATGCGGTACCACGATCAGAAATAATTCGAGATGGATTGCCAAATATGTATTTTTGATTTTCTAACTTTGCAATAACTTCTGCAGCATCTGTTGACTTCGTTGGGTAAAGCCATACAAATTTTGTGAAGGAGTCAATGACGGCAAAAATATGTTTATAATTCTTATTTGTAGTAGGAAATGGGCCTAAATGATCAACATGATATGTGTGTAGAGGAATGGCTTCTTTTTTGATAGGATGTAGTAGACCATCTTCTTTGCCCCGTTTGCGATTAACCAAAATACATGGAACACAATTTTGAATGATACAGTCTATTTTTTTCTTTAACTTTACGGATATAGAATTGATGCTTGAGTGCTTCATCTGTTCTTTTAGAAGCATAGTGTCTACGCTCGTGAGCGCTGCGTATAATGTCGTTCTGCATATTTTTAGGAACAACGAGTAGTTCTTCGCCATCTACAAACTTTTAGAGTATATCGGATTTTAGAAGGTAATCATTGTAAGGTTTAATTTTTAAAAGTTCTCTAATAGTTTGGATTTCAGTGTCTTGTTCTTGAGCCGTTTTGATTTTTGCAACGAGACTGTCTTGTACGATCATAACTGGGTAACTGCTTAGCGCGTCTGCATGATTCACATATTTGAACCAGAGCGATGTTCTATTTCATAATCAAAATCCTGTTGTTGCAATGCCCATCGCGCTATTCGAGTACACAAATATTTTTTCTTTAGAGTCATTGCAAACGCGTTGCGGTCAGTAATTATTTTGAAATGTTTGCCTGACAAGTAAACTCTAAACTTTTTTAATGCTTGGACAATAGCTAAGACTTCAAGTTCATAGCTGCTATATTTTGTTTCAGCGTCTGTCGTTTTCTTACTCATAAAATATATTGAGTGGAGCGCATTATCTGTCATTGATTTTTGGAGTAAAATACATCCATAACCATGAATACTAGCATCACAATGAATTTCGGTATCAGCGTTCTGATTCTAAATGCTTAGAACAGGTGGAGAAGATAAACATTGTTTGAGACAATTGAATGCTTGTATTTCTCTATCAGCAAATTTAAATTCACGATTTTTCTTCAGCAGTTCTGTTAGAGGATGTGCAATGATGGAGAAATTTAAAATGAATTTCCGAAAATATCCAGCAAGACCAAGAAAAGATTGTAAGTCTTTTTGGCATTTCGGTTCAGGGAAATTAATAACAGCTTTAATTTTTTGTGGTGACGGGTACAATTTACCATTTTTTATAACATGACCAAGAAATTCTATTTGTTTACTTAAAAATTTGCATTTTTGAAAATTTATGTCTAAGCCGTAAGAGGAAGCGAGTGAAAACACTGTTGCATGTCTTTCGAGACCTTCTTCTGTATTTTTAGATTGTATAATAACACCGTCCATGTAAATTAAAACATGACCTTTAATAATCAAATCCTTAAATATTGTGTTTATGTACCGCTGAAACACTGTTGGTGATGTACAAAGACCGAAAGGAGCACGTAGATACTGAAATTGTCCATTATGTGTCACAAATGATATATATCGTCGGCTATTTGGTTCTATTCCTAAATGAAAAAAAGCTTTACGTAGATCAATTGTACTGAACGTATTTGCATCTTGAAGGTTATCAAGCAGATAATCTATTAATGGTAAGGGGTAATTATCTTTTACAATGTTTTTATAAAGTTTTCTATAATCGATACAAACTCTCGGGGATCCGTCTTTTTTCCTGACAACAACTACTTCGCTAGAAAAATCAGAAGAGCATGGCTCAACAATACCTTCAGCCAACCATTTCATCACTTGGTCGTCTACAATTTTTCTTTCAAGAAAAGGTAATCGTCGTGGTTTATGTGTTATTGGAGTTTCATTCTTTAAAGTAATAGACATCTGAATATCAGTAGCTTCAGTCTTATTTGGCTTATAGCTTGAAACCAAATTATGAAGAATGTTTCTTTGAATTTTTGAAACATGTGATCCGATTTCAAGATCTAATTTATCATTTGTTGAGATGTTAGAAATCGAAAATTGTTCTGCATTTTCCGTTTCGGTATTCAAAATTTTTGTTAATCTAATACCGTCTGTGTTGATTTTTATTTCGGCCTGTGCTAAAATATCCATGCCAATAATAGCATCTGACATCAAAGTGTCATTATTAACGACACAAAAGTTGGTGATAAATTTCTGATTATCTGTTGTAAGTTCTTGTATACAGCTACCGATTGGTGTAATGTGTCCATTACCAAAAGCTGTCAGTGATCCATGAAAAGTAGTTAAAGGTGGTGAACCGATTTTTTTACATATATTTTTTGTTAGAATTGTTTTCTGACTACCAGTATCTACTAATGCAGTAAATGAATTATCATTAATAGTAACAGTTTTATATATCAAAGGAGGAGAATTATTTACAATTGACACAGCATTATCAGTTCGATTTGGAATAGGATTATTAGTACACTTTGCAGAAATATGACCAAAACTTTTAGAAACACTACATTTTAAACCCTTATGTTTATAGGGACAGAAAAGAGAAATATGGACAGAAATGTTACAATTAAAACAAGTTTTTTGTTTATTATGTGCATTATCATTTTGAATTTCAGACCTATGAAAATTATGTTTTGAGTTCATGCCGCGTCCTTGACTGAATTGAGAATTTGTTCTTGGAAAGGGCTTTTTATTTTTATCACTGACTATTTTTTCATAAATACGAAGTTTCTCTTTAAATTCTGGAATAGATTTAGCACCGTACAAAATAGCTTTATTTGATGGGAAATCATGTATACCATTTATACAGTATTCAAATAATGAAGATTCATCATTAATTTCACAGGAAGTACTAGCGAGTTCTCTAATTGCCATAAAATATTCGAAAAGGGATTCGTTTTGACGTAATTCACGTTTACTTAATTGTCTATGAATCTCAGCAGAATTTAACTGATGGTGGAATTCTTCCAATAAAGTATTTTTAAACGAAAGCCATGTAGTAAGATTACGTTGAGTATAAGAAACTCTTAGCCTTGTGACATTGGGCTATTCGCGGTTTCTCTTCACTAACCTTGGGGACTTTCAATTGAGATTGATTGCTTTCACTAAACAACCTTTGCCCAACCAAAAATGAAACGTTATGCATAAAGTAGTATGTAAAGCAGTTAGGAATGAAGTGAAGTGTTAGGAATTATATAAATTCCGTCGGAAGGAGTAGAATATCTGAAAGAAGATCTGAAAGAGTAGCCGAAGGAGGATCTGAGAGAAATATTGTAGATGAGATGAGATGAGGTGAAGTCGAAGTGTCAGGAATTAAAGTCACTTGGAGGAAAGGAGGAATTAAAGTCTATTGTGGAAGGTTCGAGTTGTGATTGTCGTAGAACGATTGATCTAGTGTTTTCAACAGTGGTTCCGGAATCTGAGTTGCAGTCGAGGCAGTACTATTGGTAAAAGGCTGTTAGATTACTATTGGTGGGTTGAATTAAGGTGTTAGGTAGCCTAATCTGGAGAGCGTAGTTATTGGTGTCATAGTAAATATATATTAATAAATTGTGAAAGTTGTTTCGGTGGTTTTGTAATTATTTGTGTCGTAGTATTTAATATTTGAATTTAGTAATGGCACAAGAGGACGCCCGGGTCGGGCGGGCATTACAGCCTGACCTTCAATAAAAGTTTTAGCGAATATTATTTTTTTCTGTTCATTCAATGTTGGGAAAAAAAGAAAGGATTCCTCACAGTCTTGAATAAAACACTTTATATCATATGTATCAGGACCTGTAAGCTTTCGATGTGTGAATTTCGGAGATCTTTCAAAACAAAATAAAGGGAAGGGTCGAAAGTATTAGCAGACATGTTATGATTCAAAGCCGAAGACATTACAGAAGGGGGAAAGAATGAAGTAGGACTTTTTTCTGCTTCGTCATCAGAAATTTCTGAGTCGTTGTTTAACGATTTACAGTTTAAAGCTTGCAATTCATTTAGATTCGATAAAGATTGAAAAAGTCTA
>BMAW01082538.1:0-10461 GCA_019974015.1 Nephila pilipes
TGTTGTACTTCGTTTCAGTTACGTATTGCTAGCGTTGATACTGCAAGTGTCTGGTAGTCTTGATGTTTCTTTCTTTTTAGTCAATCGCCTTTAGGCGTCTTCTACATTGTTCTTACGACCCACTATATCCATCAATTTGAGCAAAAGCGATGACTCGACGCTCGTCAGTTTCCTTATTTCTGTCTGTAATTTTTGCTTCTGCTTTGGCCGTTTCTCAGACCAATTATCCTTATGCATGTCCAATTTGGGCGTATGCTTACTAATTTTAATCTACTCAGAAAAACACAAATCAACTCTCCGATTAATTACTAAATCTAAGATGGTACATCAGAAATATCAAGAAATCCTAAGCTACTAAAATCCCCTTTTGGCTTATACAAAACTGCCAAATTTTCTCCACTCTAAACCTCACCAATAGCATCAACATGATTAATCTTGAAAATTACACCCCAAGAAAACGTTAAACGACCAAGAATAGTACTTCTTGATTCTTACAACCTCCTTAATTCTCACATATTAATTTCTCTATAATTTAATTTAAACAAAAATTATATACTCATGTAAATTGTTCTAGAAGCCGTATACGCTAAAACATAAACACCTAATTCAAACACATCAACCAAAGGCAGCCAATAGGAAAGCTCCCTCCATGCCACAGCAGCCAGGCAAGATATCAGCGCCACCTAACTTGAAACCTGTACGTCCAAACTGCTAATCTTACCAGACCTCAGAGACTACCAATCAGGCAGCTACTGGCCCAGCCAAACAGAATGTTTTGTCTTCGCTTTTAAGCCAGATCTTGCTATAATAATACTGACCCGAGCTTAGGGCCATCACTGACCTATGTATCGAAATACTTCCCAGCACAGTTTATCACAAATGTGACATTAGAACAAAAACAGTTCTCTCACGAGATAAAATTTAAATGATGAAATTTATTAATCGTCTCAGGGCAGGATATTGTTATAAAACGAGAGGAAATCACCAGGAGGCGCTTACATTTAGAAGGACAGGAAAAATTTCTTTAAGAGGGGGGTAATTGTTTTTCGTAAATATTATTGTAACAACTATTATGAATGTCAGTACTACATTTCACAAAATTTTTCTGTATCATTTTTTAAAAAGTGAAATAACTCTTCAATTTCCAATGAAGTTAGATGTTTTATTATGTAAATTTTGATGTACGATTCTTCTAGCAGTGAATGTGTATAAAATCATGTAATTTCTGTTTCCGATTTTCCCATTATTATTCTTGAATCTCAGGATTCCATTTCATTTAAATTAGAGAAAGTAATTGCTGTTTTGTCGATTGAAAAACCATAAAATGTCAAGGAAAAAAAAAACTCGAATGTTCTTACAGATTGTATTCTTTCTTTCCGAATGTCTTTTGTATATGTTGCGAAAAGTAATAAACTTCTAGGATTTTATATTTCTAATCATTGACCTCAATATCCGATTGAAAATGTATTTAATTCTATAGGTACTTGCAGAATATTGTGAAAAAGGAAGTTTTGCTACTACTTGAATATTTGGTATTATTAAAATTTATTTGGAATACGTACATTATTAAATGTTTGTATTCTGTATTATTGTGTAACTTAATTATGGATAACACTTGTTTTGAATGCGATAATTCCTTTCCAACAGCTTCAAATTTACAACGACATGCAAGAATGAACCAAGAATATATACGTCTTAGAGAACCAGTATCGGACCAGAAACTTCTTCTCTGTTGAAAGAAGGTAAATCGAAAAGGAAATAACATGAGAGAGAGGGTTGCAAAAGTATAAAGTGGAAATCAGCATAGAAAAGAAAGAAAAAAGTCTCTACTACTAACTACTAAAATTAGATGTAAACGAGCGCCAGCGAGTTTACACGCTTCTGCTCCGAATAAAAGAATCTTGTTTAAATGAACAATTAGAAAATTCACCTTAGAGGTGGAGTGACAAGGCTAAGGGAAAATAATAATAATAATAAGTTTAAAATAAGGGTGTGACCAGCAGGAGTGAATACAGCAAGCTGCAATCAATCCTGTGATTCTCCCTCAGTCAGAGAGGGAGTAAGTGCAATTTTTTTTTTAACATGTAAAGGATCTAACATCTAAAAGTCTGGATCGAATGTGAAGGCTACAGTGGGAAGGGAGGAGAGAGTAGCTAAGGTGGGAAGAGGTGAGTGTGTGGATTCGTTCGCTTGGACCCGAGACGGTACACAATGCAGGGAATAAGGTAAGTATATGTAGACTGGTGTTGGAAATAAATTATTTGGAAACCGCCAGGAGGCGCCTTGTTTCGTGTAAGTGAGAGGTTCATGTGTAACATTTCAGAGGACACTGAGGTAATTCGCGTTTACGACCATTATTAACCCATTACCATTTAAAATTTTGATTTTTAGTATAATAGTTAAAAACTATGACTCGCAGTTCCTTGAGAGCACTTCTTCAGCCATCATCTTTTGATCGATTCCCATGTTGCGTAGATTCATCACAGCATTCTTACGAGTGTGTCTTTTGTTCAGCCGATTTTCATCTCCCAACTGAAACTTTTTTGACTTCGACATACAGAGGAACCTAGAGCGTGAAGTGCCCTCCAAGCCCGAATCTATATGCTATGAAAATGCTTACAAGAGGCTAAATATATTTGCATCGTGGTTAGAAAAAAGGGGAAAAGTTGGGGTTTTTTTATTATTGGTTGAGACTGGAGTAGTAGGAGGGTTTGAGTGATGCGTTTATTACTTGAGGTGTGTCTTGTGAAACGATGGCTAATATTTTGTAATTGAAGTTAAATGAATAGAGAAACTGAAAAACACCTGTTTCATTTTCCTCGTCAAGATGAGCAATTGAGATTGCTTTTGTTATTGATTCTTCCTTCTTTGAAAAATCTAATCTTTTTAAGGTTATTCAATTATTCAGAAGTTTTATCAAGTCCGATGACGTTTTATCGATACAGAGACAATTTTGGTGTTTTTTCGTAGCAACCCTGACCCGTTTCTGCATCAATATGCAACTGCGATCGAAACGTGGAAACACTACTATACTACACTCCAGACGCAAAAGAACAATCAAAACAATGGGTTTTCGAATGCGAAGCGGCTCCGAAGAAAGTAAAGACTGTGACATTGGCCGGCAAGGTGATGGCCACGGTTGTTTTGGGGAGTTCTTTACTTTATTGTTACAGGCATTGAATGATTTTCTTTATTGTTACAGATTTCAATTTTTGAAAGCATATCCAATTTCGTTTCAGTTATGGTTTTTTTTAAGTACATCATAATTTTAGAGATCATAGACTTTGAAAAAACATTTTTTTTTCTTATGAAAAAGGTTGTGATTGAATAATATATTAACAAATAAAAATAATTGTAAATTTCAACATAATTTTAAATTTCCTATGTAATTGTAAACTTCAGAAAATTGAGAGACGCGCTGTAACTTTTATTCATTTTACATTTCAATCCGAAAATAGGATGACAATTTTATTTGAAGCACATGAGCCTAATGCCCCTTAATCGCAAAATACTGTGTGAACGGAACTCCGGCTATTAAGGTTTTTAAGAAATGAACTAAAAAAAGTAGTATTCCAGAAAAATCGTTATGATATCACTCTATGCTGGTAACTTTTACTGGATAGCGAGTAGTTTATTTTATGTTGTCGGTCCATTCGAAATGCTACTCCTCTGGTAACGCTAGCCAAGGAAGAGCATAAAGTGTGAATTATTGCAAAGAAACAGATTTCGTCATTGAAGCCCAACAGAATGTGAAATTTTATCAAACTATTCTGAAAGGTGCTTAAGTGGCTAATAAAAAAACTGAATCGAGAATGGAATTACACAACCATCCGTAATGTATGTGTCCCATATGCACCTGAACTTTGCCATCTCTCCTCTCCTGCAGAAGAGGATTCCATTTCAATGATAAAAATAAATTGTATTTTAAGCTCTGAAATCTTGTGCATATTTTTATATATTCCACAATAAATGTTTAAAAAAGTGTTTGTTCAATTCACTGTACTATTCAAAATTGGGGGTTTCATGAGAAGACGATCAATATATAAAAAGAGTATATCAAATAATTTCAGAACACTTTACTTTCGGGGAACTAAGGCTAAAAACTAACTTAGGAATTTAAGGGCTGTATAAAAATTTATCGCCATATTTAAAAACTAGGGTAAGTTTAACCCTCTCCTCTTTATTTGCCCTCCCTCCTGGCTTTAAAACTGAACTAGATGCAAATAAAAGCATATTAGGTAAGCAAAACGAACCCAGTTAACAAATGAAGAAAAGAAACCCTTCTGACAACAGACGATTACTTCAAATTTTTTGATTACGCAAACACTCATTCATACAGATTGCAATATACAAATAAGGCAGACTTCAATGAAAATAAAATAGACGACAATGACAAATAGTGAACATCTTTAAGAATTCCATAGTCAATGTGGAAAAAAAATGTTTTCCTAACAATAACAATATCATTCACAAACCCGGATCCGGCGTTAAATTTTAAGATCATACATTCCACTAATCTCAGGGGGTTTTACACAATTTTTTTTTTTATTAAAATACTTAAGGCTCCCGTCGAGGCATTATGAAAATTGAAATCGACGAAAACTCTCTCTAATGTGATGGAGGGAGAAGGCGATACGTAATAGAAAGTCAAGTAACAGGCCAATTGAAAAGTCCCCGGCATACCATAGTAAAACACATTTTTTTGGCAAAATTAGTTTTTTTTTATTCAACATAATTCCCTTCAAGGGTGATACACTGGTTATAGCGACCCTCCAACTTTTCGATACCATTTTTGTTGTACGATTTGTCCTTTGCTTCAAAATAGGCCTCAGTTTCGCCGATCACCTCTTCATTCGACGAAAAATTTTTCATTGCTAGCATTCTTTTGAGAACAGGAAATAGTCGCTGGAGATGGAGAATACGGTGGATGAGGAAGCAATTCAAAGCCCAAATCATGGATTTTTGGCATCGTTTTCACTGACTTGTGACACGGAGCATTGTCTTGGTGAAGCAGCACTTTCTTTTTCTTCAAATGCGGCTGTTTTTCGGCGATTTCGTCCTTCAAACGGTCCAATAACGCTATGTAATAGTCGCTGTTGAGGGTCCTTCCTTTTTCAAGGTAGTCAATGAAAATTATTCCATGCGCATCCCAAAATACAGACGCCATAACCTTGCCAGCCGACTGTTGCGTTTTCCCACGCTCTGGAGCGGGTTCATCGTGTGCTGTCCACTCGGATGACTGTCGATTGGACTTCGGAGGGAAATGATGTTTCATCCATTGTCACATATCGACGCAAAAACTCGGGTTTATTACGCTTGATCATCTTCAAACACTGCTTCGAATCATCAACTCGTCGTTGTTTTGGGTCAAAAGTGAGCTCGCGCGGCACCCACTTTGCACGGAGCTTTCTCATACCCAAATATTCGTGAATGATATGATGTACACGTTCAGTGGATATCTTAGAGTGTCTGCTATTTCATTCCATTTCGATTTATGGTCATTCAAAATCATTTTGTTGATTTTTTTAATGTTTTTGTCGGTAACAACCTCTTTTGGGCGTCCACCGTCTTCGGTGCTCATTTCACCACGTCTAAACTTAGCATACCAATCCTTGACGGTTGATTTTCCTGGAGCAGTGTCCGGAAACTCGGCATCGAGCCAAGTTTTTGCTTCAACTGTATTTTTTCCCTTCAAAAAGCAATATATCAACTCTCGAAATTCCTTTTTATCCATTTGTTTCACAGTAACAAAAGTTGCTTCACTCAAAATGCTATAATTCAAAAACTAATGATCCGACAGCTGTCAAATTTATACACGCATCTTTTGAGGGTTAGGGCTAACTATAAAACATATGGATTTAATTCTAGTAGCGCCATCTATGTGTCAGACCGGGAACTTTTCAATTGACCTGCTACTCAAACTATACTGGTCGTACGGAGAGGAAGTAAATAGTTCTCATATTAAAGAGAAATTATATGGATTCCTTTATTTTATATTTTTAGCCTTTTCCCACTTGAAATCCATCAAGAGTTCTTTAATTCCTGATTCGCTTGTTCGGCCAGTTCCATCCGATCTCTGTTGTTTTTCCTTGCAACAACAATGATCTTGACCGTTACTAGGGTGCTCCCCACTAAAGAAGCGTTCAGGAAACAGATTTTCTTCTTTTCTCTCCTGCCTTCCCCCTTCAGGAAAGGTGTTGCAAAATACTTAAGGCTTCTGGCTTTCACTCATTCTTGAAACTTATTTCATAATTACTTTTCATGGTATTAAATTTTATTTACCACTTTTTTTAGTCCTATTATTCATTACAACATAAAAATAAATTCCTTCGTTTGATATTTGTGGAGTAGAGAAAGAAAATTAATTAACGAGCTCCATGCAAAGCTTTTCAGGTAACAGATTTAGCCATCCAAGTTCCGCTTTATTTTTATAATTATTATTAAATTACTCATTTTAAGTATAAGAATTTAAGAAAAAGATGAAATATCGAGAAATGGAGAATCGTAAACTTTTCCGATATTATAATGAAAGGAAAAGATAATTTATTAAATTAAATATTTTATCTGCTACGTGTAATTAAAATTGAAGCAAACGATAAGCAATTGGAAAGTAAATTGGTACGCTAAAAGTGATATATCTAAAAAATAGCCTCTGGGGGAGCTAATAATAGTAAATCATTCTTAAAATGATTTGACCTAAAACATTCAAAGAAGGAATCAAACTAAAAAGACGTAGTTTGAAATTCTTAAGAGAAAAAAAGAAAGAAAGAAATGGCTACCTCACTGCCCTCTTAAAATTTTGAATAATGTTATTTATTTTCTGTCATATTTTAATTCCAGTTTACATATGATTTAAAGTAATACATAAATCGATAACTAAATAAAATACGTAATTCTTATATTTGTTTTACTTCAGTTCAATAAAAAAAAATTGGGGGAAATTCATTACGACCTTTTTCCGAAAATTGAGTTCATAAGTGGCGAAAGCAGGTATCAGACATGTATTGCATATATTTTATATAAGAAATTCAGTAGAAATTTATTATGACGTATTTTTGAAAATTAAGCTCGTCACTGGTGAAAGCAGACATCAAAATACAATGAAAAATATGAATCTACTTAGACAATATAAAACATAATTTAATGAGATGCAACTGACATGTATGAGAAATATAAATGTAGACTCTCTGATTTAAGAACAGAACTTTCGACGACATTCAAATGATTTTATTGAGTGCTAGCCTGTGAAGGCGTTTTACTCCTGTTTTATTTCTTTCATTTCCAGGTGGAAAAGAACAGCATTTAGCAAAAGAACAAACAATTTACGTACTCCGAAGCGCTTAGTTTAATAGATAGATGCAAAGAGGAGAAAAAGTTGAGTGATATGAAATGTAAATGTAATAACGAAAAGAATAATTTCTTTTTTATTTTGTTTTTTTTTCCCCTGAATTCCCGGAGGATTAAGGTACTTGTTTTTTTTTTTTTTTTTTTTTTTTTTTTTTTTTTAATTTTTTATCTAATAATAATAAAAAATAAGTGAAATTAAGAAATTCTCAGATGGGAGTTGTGTGGAGCAGACAGGGTCCTTCAGAACTTTCAAAGAAACAATGTTACCTATAGAATAGCAAATAAAACACCACTATATTAAAAAATCTTTTTTATTTATATAAAATATAAGACGTGTTTTAATCACTGCGCTGTTCTCCGGCTCGACGGACCATTTGATCGAATTTAAGTGCGACGTCCAATCGCACATGAAATTGAATGAACATACAATCTGTGGATGAATGGATCAGGAACGACTTCATGGAGAAAAATTACTTGTTACACAACAGAATTTCGACCGAAGGTTAAACACCACAAGTCCAATTCACTCCACTAGCCATCCACCTGTGTATTATCAGATACAGAGCAACACAAGGAAATCCTATAATTCGAAATCACACAAGAAAGAGTTTACATCTTGAGATATATTTATCCAAGTTTTTTTGGAAATTTTTTTTTTCTTTTGTATGTGATATTTTTCATTACGCTTAATTGCGTTGCATGATTAATTATAGTTAAACTTTGTAGCAAACATTTATGGACCATTTAAGAAAACTTTTCACGTTACCATAACTTCGAAAATAAATGCAAAAATAAGTTATTGAGAAAAATAAAATTACAGATTATATTTACCCTTGTCAAATATTTAATGTATTAAATTGTCTGTAGAAGTTATACGTATTCTTCAGTCATACTTTTTTTTTTCATTATAAAAGTGAACATAGTATTTTCAGATACTGAAACCAGAATTTTAATCAAATACTGAAAAAGTGATTTATTATGTTATTTTTAAGTAAAACCAAACGCAAAGTTTGATTTTATCTAATATACATACAAAAAAATTAAACACAAATTTAAAATTAAGTACAAAATGAAAGCAAACGATAAATTATTAAATTGAATATATTTAAGCTAAATGTAATTAAAATTAAAGCAAAGATTAAAAATTGAATAGTGATCTGGTATGCCAAAAGTGATCTACCTAAAACAATAGTCCCTTAAGTGGTTAATAGTAGTAAATCAATATTAAAATCATTTGACCCCAAAATATTCCAAGAAAGAAGCGAAATTAAAAATACATAGTTTGAAATTCTTAAGGCACAAAAAAAAAAAAAGTGGGGAGGGCTGCTTCACATTTTAAAAATTCTGAATAATGTTATTTATTTTTCAATCATATCTTGATTCTAGTTTACTTATGATTTAAGACAATTTAAACATCAATAAAAGAACAAATTAATGTTTTTAAATCATCAACTGAGGGGGAAAAAAAAGGTATTTTAAGAAAAATAATTTTGATATCACTCTGTAGTTAATGTTTACTATTGGAGGGTGTGGTTTAATTTACACTGTCAGTCAATTCGAAATGCCTACTTCTCTAGTTAAGCTAACCAAGGAAGAGATTAAAACCTGAACTGCTGCAAAGAAATAGATAAATGTAGGCTATCTGATTTAACAACAGAACTTTCAAAATTGACGTTTCTATGGGAGACTAGAGCTCTCTACAAGGCCAAATCTTGTATACAGAAGTTGCTTTGGAAGGTTCGAGTTTTTATTTTTGATGGTTAAGTCCAAAAAGAAAAATAGTTTCTCGAGGGTGAGAACGCTTTCTTAGCGCTTTGCGAAACTTCTGGCTACCCCGTTCATCACACCCCTAATATCTCACCTAGTATTAAATCAAATAAAAGTAATGACAACAACTCTGACGGTTTTGTTACACCACCTAAAATAAAAACTGCCATGAAATTAACTAATAACTCGATAATTGAAATTAAAACCAAAAATAAGTACCAAAAACTTTCTACCACTAAGATTAATCAAAATTCTGAAAATTCAACCTAATCAAACTCAGAAAATAATACCAACAAAAATAAGAATCTCTTTCCCCCAATAATGCTTAAAATAAGCCAAAACTATAGACAACACTTAAAAGAACTTATTTCTGCAATTTTCACTTCTCGTACTCGCCTTTCCGGTGAATACATTAAATTGTACACAAATAACTTTGATCAATATCGTTCACTAAACAATATTCTAATTACTAAACCCTACGAATACTATGTAATTGAACCTAACATCTCGCGTGCTTTGAAAATAGTTATAAAAGGTCTACCAAGAACTACTGATGTTGAAGATATTCATGAGGAACTCGGCTTTAATTCTACAAAAGTTAACCAATTGATCAACAGGCGAACGAAGCTTCCCCTACCGATCTACACGGTCAAACTGCTAAGAAACGAAACAAATCAAAAAATCTTCGATCTTACTAAAATTTGCTATATATCAACTACAATAGATAACTACAAAAATAATACCACCACTCATTGTTCTAATTGCAATAAATTTAAACACAGCGCACAAAACTGCCATATGAATCCGAGATGTATCAAATGTCCCGGTGAACACCCCACACGCGATTGTCAAATTCAAAACAAAATCAAAGAAATCACCTGTGTTAACTGTAACGAAAAAGGACATTCTGCCTCCTACAAAGGTTGCAAACTCTTCCCTAAACCACCTAAAAACAATAATATTCCCCTGAAAAAGACCATCAGAGAAAATTTCACTTTCGCTCATGCATTAACTTCTTCTCAACAGATGACGCAGCCTACCGCTGAAACTCCCAAAAATACACCTCAAAATAAAAGCCATTATCCAGTGAACAACATTATACAAGCAATTGAACAACTTGCAGAAATTTTCGCCCTAATACCAGGTCTCTTAACTAATTTACATAAAATTAAATCAGCTAAAAAATAACGCTGCAAAGATAATCTTCCAAGCTTGAATGTTAAATGGTGAATAATTACAACACCACTTTTTTAATTTTTTGAAATTATTTTGATATATATAATGAATTAAATCGCAAATGTTCCTCATCTTTCCTTTTGCATATCCAATAAAATTAAAATGTTTTTC
>BMAW01082556.1:0-62612 GCA_019974015.1 Nephila pilipes
CAGTCCTCGAGTTTTTTTTTTTTTCAAGTAAAGCAATCAATCAACCATGACGCATATTTTATAAAAATAATGATGTTTCTATGTCGTTATGTTAAGAAGATTTTAATGTTATCAATATAAGTGATTGAAAAAATTATTTAATTTTTTTAAAATTAAACCTCTTCTTATGTTTCATTCAAGTCCGTGAAACAAACATGTGATGATACTTTTAGATAAAATTCCCTTGGTGAAATCATGAACTGCTTTAAATTACATTTTCTGTGTGTGAAGCCGTTGCCGCTACTTCGCAACTCGTAATTTGATTTATCGAAAGTCAATCAATATTCATGCAAGGAAGAGTCAGTTAAAAAATTCCAACTAGTTTTATTTAATTTCATAGAGTGATTATAAAGCAACTATTATTATAAAGGTTGAACGATTGCTAACTCGCGTTCTCAACAATAAAGAGTCTTCTTATTTGATAACAGCAAGAGTGGATTCGAATCAGGATCAATATTTATAACCTGGGTCCGAATCAAAATCTGAGTTATCCTGTAATATTGGACTATTCGTGGTTTTGTCTTCACTTAACTTGGGGATTAGTTGTAATTTGAATTGCATAAAATTCCAACTCCTTTCCAACCAAATGGAACTGATTAGACAAATTAGATGAAGATACGAAATATAATGAATTAATTAAAGTGATATATTCGTGAAACAGAATTGTAACGAATAGAAGGAAGGACAGACAATAACGAGAAGCCGAAAGATGTTTGTAAGTTAATGGAAGTGAATAGTCATAGTTGATCGTTTGTATTGAAGTTGGTTAGAAGTTACTCTTGGTTAGAGTGATATGAGTCGAACCTATTGTATTCAAGAGGTGTTTCATTTGATGACGGTAAGTTAAGATTTTATCGTTTAATTTTAAGTTAGGATTCCGGCGAGTTAAAAAAGATTCGAATCAGAGCAACCTTGTATATTTTGTGAAGATGATTAATAAACTATGTTGTCCTTTTCTAACGTCTATTTAATTATATTTGTGAACTTATTTACCGTGTAATGAAACTTGACGATGATTGTAGAGGGAAATAATGATGGCCAGTCGCTACAATCCCACGATAACTTAATTTTTTGGCGCAAATGTCGAATGCACTATATTCTCGCTAAACCGTCTATCGTCTCTCAGCAATTTGAGCACATCTAATTTCTCTCATCCTCATATTCTCTCTCTCTCTCTCTCTATATATATATATATATATACATATACAGGGTGTTTATAAAATTTCGGACACATTTTGATGTTTAATAACTCATGAAACATTGAAGATATATTAAAATTAATAATATAAATGGTGAGATATACTCAAAACGTTTCATGACCTTTGTCAATGAACTTCCGTGTGCCTCTTTCGTTGCAAGAAGACTGTCAAGACGATAGTCAATTTCCCGCTAGGTACCGGCAAGCTTGTCGGCATCCGCAGCGACTGTTGCAGTTGTAATCCTGACTTTTAGGTCATTGGGCCTTCCTTTTTTACTGAAAAGACACTCACTCCGTCGTTTAAGACATGTTCACGAACATTTATTTCACAACTCGAAGAGCCAGCCTCTCACTTATTGCAATAAGATGGCACATCACCTCACGGTACTCATAGTTCTTTGAATGATCATTTGCAGGAATATGAGTTGGATGAAGTGGTCCAGTTCCTTCCTCCCAGATCCGATCTATCTACCTGATTTCTGTAGAATGTAAGGACATTGTTTACAGAAGGAAAGTGTCGAACATTGATGACCTAAAAGCCAGGATTACAACCATCAATAGTCTCTGTAGATGCGTACATGCTTGCCGATTGATGAAATGACTATCATGTCTTGATTATTTTTGATATGTTATATACAGGGCACACGTGAAAGTTCATTGACAAAGGATTCTTGAAACTTTTTGAGTCTATCTAACTTGAAGCCATTAATTTTTAATGTATCTTTATTGTTTTATGAGTTATTTACCGTCAAAATATGTCAAATTTTACAAATACCACACTTATCACACTTTATGTATGTATGTCATATGTTATAGACGTTACTTCTTTAATCAAAGATATTGACTAGGTGGGATGATAGTCCCTATAATTACATGTATAACATTGTGATATCATTTTCACTACTTGCGCCATTTTTCTCTATGCTTTTTTTTTTTTTATATGGCTTCGATTTATTTTTTCCTACTCTTTTCGTGTTCCATCTATTAGCTTGCTTTGGTCATTATATTTTTAGTTTATTTCGTTTACAAATGGTGTTTTTATATTATTGATTTTAGGATTGGTTTATTCGGTTTAGAATGTGGTTGTATCTTATTTCTGTTTGGAGTATGCTTAATAGTGCTGTCTCCTCTATGTGTTTATTATTTTTGAGGAAAGGATATGTTATTTTTTTTCTCATTACTATCTCTCCCTCTTTCACCATGACGGCACACACACGCACACACACCACACACACACACACACACACCAAAGCACACACACACAACACAACCGCACACACACACACACACCACACACACACACCGCACGCACACACACACACACGACATTGCTTTTTCTTGGATCCGAATCTTGCTTGGGGAAAATGGATCGTAGATTATCAAACTGATCACGTTTCACTGTTATGTGTCTTGCGAAGCGGACCTGATTGACATGGACCTCAATTTTCAGTCCCGCAATGCAATCTTTGAAGCGCTGGACATGAGTCCCATGGCTATGTGTTCGTCAGTTAACCAGTTATAATTTATGTGGTTGCCATAATAAATTTCATATTGATAAACGGTACCTATTATAATAATTTTTCAAAAAAATTTAAAATAATAGATCGCCTATAATTGTATTTATCAGATTGTTTTCGATAAACTACTCAAGTTATCGAAATCGTTGTTGAATTTGACAAAATAGCTAAATATATAATATAAGTAAGAATATAATTCTTTTATTTGTATTCTTCCGTATTTCCCTTTTTTATAAAAAAAAACAAATAAGTGCATGATACAACACATGCCGACGTTTTTGTTTTATCTCATATATTTTAATATTGGTTTAAATGGAGCTGGATTATTTTTTGAACGAATTATACAGTATTTCTTCATATTTGCGGTTATTTCTAAGATATTTCACAATATATTTAAAGGAAAATTACTTTTCTATTATACCATAGGGGCGCGACAATTTGTGATAGCTTTGTGTACATACGGATTGTGTAAGCAAAATTCTCCAACATCCCGAACGTGTGGTAGAAATTTTTATGTGGTGAAATTATCCGCACACTTATTAAAATGATTAGTGGTTTGCCATTTTAAGTTATTATAGCGTTAAGATTTATTTTTGAAGAATTCTAAATGCTTTCTTGAAAACTTAATGAATGAGTTTTTAAATATTATTTTATGTTTTTAACTCTCCCTTGAATAAAAATATTCTCATTGATAGAATTATTTTCATTTGAGGGGCTATAAACCATAAATTTGTATAAATTATGCAAATTAATACTTGTTTTAAAAAAGAACTTTGCTTAATCCGTATTTGAGCTGAATTAATCACTCAATTTTAAATCCCACGGCTCATTACTTTTTTGAGATTAATTAATCCACTTCCGAGTTCAAGAAAATTTCAAGTCACAGCGCCATCTATCGTCTAAATAATTGACTATAATACATACGGTTTTAAAGAGAAAATCATAAAGTGTTGAGTTGTATGTTATAAAGGGTCATTATCAATGAAAATTCTAGTGTTTTTTGAATTTCAATTCAGAATATGAAAATATTATTCACGTTAACAATTCAATTTTATTTTTTACAGTAATTAAGAATAATTATTGAAATTTTAGATATAAGCATTGGTTATGAAGATAGATCTTGAGGGTTTAATTCTCCCCCTTTTTTTTTGTTTAAAAAAAAATGTAAATAAGTTTGTAGTTTTATTTATTAATAAAGTCATTGATCTACTATACAAAAATTTATTTGCTGTATACATGATGAAATTATACAAAAATAATTTTTCCGTCATAATGAAATTCCTTTTTTATTTTAATTTCGCGTGTTTTTCATTGGCTCCTCAAATTGTTTAGAAAAGAACACCTTTTTTTTTTTTTTTTTTTTTATCATTCCTGGACCTTCTATAAAATGTATAAACGGAACAAGTAACTAAATCTTGTGAAATTCCATATAAATAACATTATAAATTAATTAATCTGATAAATTCAGCTCATGTGGTTTATTCACGTAAGAAATTAATAACATAACTTGATCACTAATAATTATAACTTAGAATATATAATTAAATTCTATGTAATTGTGTTTACCATTAAAATTATATTGAAAATTGAAAAATTGATTCTCCTGAAAGTGACATTGACCATCATACTCATCTGCTTATATTTTTAAAAGCATAATTACAAAAATTTTCAATAAAAGAAAATTTCGTTCCATATTTATATGATAATAATATTTTAGAAATACCCTTTTTTAAACCGTTTCAAAAAAAAAAAAAAAAAAAAAAAAAAATTATGATTCACATGTATAATAATTTAATACAATTAAAAAAGGTTCTCCTAGAACTTTTGAAATGTTACTTTTCATATTCTTTTTATTTATTTTATATGGAAGATTAAATACGAATATAAAATTTATTATTTTTTTCTTTTTATTGAAAAAGAAGTAACAATTGCATTTTAGTATATGAAAGTCTAATGTTATATGAAACTTATTTGCTTAGTTTATGAAGTATAATAATATCTACTGATACATAAATGAAAGCGGTTTGATAAATTACGAATATAATATTGAAATAAAATTTTTATTTGCCTGTGCTACGTTTTGACTTAACAGTATTTGATTCGAAAAACTAATATTTATACTAGTTTTCTATTTGTCATCAGTTGGATGAAGAATATCATTTTTCTTATTAAAATTTAATCAAATTCTTATGACAATTTATTTGTTGGTTTTTGTTGACTAAGTTCTTTGTCTGAAACGCTTAAAAATACTTTACAAGAAGAAAAAATAAATAAATAAAATGAATCATTTTAACAATAGTGATTCAACTGCAGACAATAATTATTTCCGTTGAAAAGAATTTCTCTCTCGAGTCACGCTACTGATAAATGTTCATAAAGGAATCATTTTTCTTCATTCATATATTTATTCTATGTTTTATTATTTCTTAAGTCAAAGAAAGAATATTGTTTTTAAACATATCTATATGTTTTATTGAAAAGAAGATTTTTATTAATTAAAACTAAAAAAAAAAAAAGTGTCACGTGCTGTCTTCTATTTCGTTCAGATAGAAGCTTGACATAACTTTCAATAAATATTTTTAATGAATGGAACAGATTTTTTCTTTAAATTTTTAAATGCTTTTTTTTTCATGTTTCTTAAAAGAAATGTGAACCCACCCACAAAATTTGATTAGACTATTGCTAAATTATTTTTTATAGTTTTATTTAGATTTAACATAATAATTAATTAAATGATTATAAAATACAAACAGATAGCTAATGGATGATATTTAAAAATTTAGATACCAGAATGCATGCACTAATTGTTGCATACAAATTTATGAAAAATTATGTGTAAAATTTTCTTAAAATTTGAAATGGAATTTTTTTTTTATCGAAGTGACTCCGGATAAATGTATGATTTAGAATTTGATATATTTATTTTACAATGAATTAATTAATCAAATTAGTTTTGTTAGTTGTAGTATAATTAATAAAACTAAATTAACTATGCTATTATTAGTATTATTATTATTATGATTTTATTTCATATGAATATCAAATGATAACTAAATATTAAATTTATTCTATTTGTATCATGTCTTTAAATTTGTATAATACTTGTTTATAATTATTCAGAATATTATTGTATTTCAATGCAAAAGTAAATTATAATTTTTGATAAAGAATATGAAATATTTTGTCAATAAAGAAAAAAACAACAACTTAATATTCCTATCGGTTTGAATTAATGTCTTTCTAGAGCAACTTGAGGTTATTGTTGACGAATTTTGTATTTTTAAACCACGGTCTCGACCGACGAGGATAACACCTCAGTTTGTATCTTATTCTTTTTACTTCCGTACCACTCCAAAATGAGTACAGACGTACAATAAATCCCATTACTCACACGATATACTTGATTTGAATCAGGACTCGAACCCATGTAAGGCTGATAAAGAAGTTAAAATCTTAATAGTGTGGGTTATCTCAGTTCTTTTGTATTTCTAAAATATTAAATCGAAAGTTATTTACGATCTATATTTTTAGCAGTTAGTTCCAAAGACGATACTATTTTTACGCCGCGAAGAAAAAAAAAAGTTCAAGGTTACAGTTTCGAAAATAAAGGCAAGGGGGAAAATTGAGGAAAACAAACGGACTACTCTTTTTTTTTTTTTTTTTTTGTCAATGCAGTTGTCCATAAGCAAATGTGAATTTAAGATTTTTTTCTTATTTTTGTTTATCGTATATATTGTATAGTGAATTCACGTTATTCATATTTTATTTGGAATATAGAGTTTTTAAGAAAATGTAGAATCATGCTTATGTTACTATTGATTTCAACTTGCTTAGAAAATATGATAAGCCTATTGCATTATTTCAAATAACATTAAACTGATATAGTTGTGAAATTTTTTTTTCTTATCGAAAACATTAAAATTAATTGTACAGAAGAAAATATTTATACGCAGTGAGAATTCTCACTGTAAGTAAGCTTCTCATTTCTTAATCTGTGCATTTCATTAAAATTGATAAAGAAAAATTAAATTTATTCACGTATAAGTACATTTTTAATATTTTGTGCTTCTATTGGATCACTTTTAAAGTAAAGTGCATAGTAAACTATTGTCACCTTTCTTTTTACTAAATTTATATAATGTAAAAGCTTTTTAAAAGGTTTAACTTATCCAATTTTTAAACCACTTCTTCTTTTCCATATTCTCATAGTTGAAAAATCCACATGCCTTTTCTAAATGAAAGAAAAATCGTACATATCATTCAAAGAGATTAAAAAGAGCATTTACGGTTTAACCCTCGTAAAAAGATTTTATAAAAATTATGACAAAATATGCCATAGAAATTCAGATCTTAATTTATTAATTTGATTAATTTCATTCTTTAAAAAATAATTCATAAATAATTCATTTGCTGAAAGACTTTACTGATTATAAAATATTTCATTGATATGAAATTAACGTCAGATTTTTATTAAATAATTTTTTATTTCCCAATCATCTGCTTCGTAGTGAATTCTATGTTTAATTTTTCTGAATCTAAAGTTTAAAAGAAATTTTTATTTCAATAATGAAATAAAAATTTTAATAAAATTCAACACTTACTTAAAACAAATTTAGCATAATTTAATGCTGTAATCATGACAAAAGCAGCCCAAAAACATTTTGTTCATTAAAATCTTTTCTGAATTTGTTCATGATTGAAAATCAATCATATTCCCTTACGGAAAATCATGTAAGGTACAAACTTAATTCATAGCAGTCTGTTTCTTCCTGCTATTTAACATCCTAAGCCTGATTTTAATGTTTTGAAGTTCAATTCCAGAAAAAAAATCATTTCTCATTGTCTTTTTGGTATGAAAAAATGGCACTCATCCAAGTTTTTTTTTTCTTTCCATTTATTTTTCCGGCGTTTCTTCACACGACAGCTGTGTACCAAATTTCTTTTGGACGTATGGAATTCGATTGTTTAAATGCTTGTGACGTAGAATTTTAATGGTACGAAACGGAAGTGTTTTATGATATGCATAAGTAAGGAGACATTTCAAGAAATTGTAATTTATCATCTGTACGTATCATTTTATTATACTTCTACATTTTTATTGCTTAAAATTCATGAGTTAGTTACTTGGAGAGTATTATTTATATTCGAAACGTTTTCCACGTTCTTAGAAACTGAAGAAATAAAATTTTAATAAATTTATCGTACATTTTTCGGGAATATCTTCCCTCAATCCTTTTGGATTTGAGAGTTTCTTTTGGCACATGATTATTTTCTTTGACACAAGGACACCATTAACTATATTTTACACATATTGCTTTGCAATTTTTTTTTAAAAATACATTATCGAATTTGAGTGTGTGTGAACTAAAATCGATTAAAATCTGCTCAAGTAATTATTTATAATTAAATTTTTTTTTTTTGTAAATTTATGCAAAAATTATTCATGAAAGTTAGACCTTAAACAGTTTTTAAAAGTAAATTTTGTATTAAAAATTTTATATCCACAGATAGATGTTTGATGCATAAATATAGAAGAAGTATTTATATAGTATTTCGAATATAAAAATAACTTTTTTCAATTTGAATTTTAAAAATATTCTTACTTCCAAATATATGTGAAATATTCATCATTTTTATATTGAAATTTCTTTTACATATTCAAAAAACTTATGTTCCAATGTAATTATCTTGAATTAAATTTGATATATATTATTTTGAGGTAAGAAAAATCCTAAAATTATGAAAAAGGAGCTTAAGAATTTGAAGACTACAAAAATCATTTAGAAATAACATTTTATGCATTTTAAAACGCAATGGAACTTTCAATAAGTTTAAACCATTGATTAAGTTCAATGTATGTATTTTGTATTTTCCTTCGAAGAAATTTGTATGTTGCGAGAGACATTCAGCTTTGCCGAATATATTATCGTTGTTAAAGTTTCGGAACTAAGGATAGAATTTTATAGTTATTAGAAGTCATTTGAATTTAAATATTTGTTTCTGCTTGTTATCTTGTTCTGAAACAATTGTCTTGCGTGTGTGTGTTAACGCCACTCTTAAAAGATGTTTTCATCGCATTATAAATGAAAAATTATTTTATTTCATGTACCATTTTCATTTTTTATAATATATGACATATAAAAATATTTATTTGACTATAAATATGAGGAAAATATGCACTATTTTGTGTTCCACTTCTTGGGTCTTTGCGTCCATGAAATTCGGATTATTTCCCTTTAATCTTTTCTTAAGAAAAGTATTTATTTGTAGAGTAATAAAAATTGATGCTCTCATAAAAGTGAACGAAAATGAAAAATAAAAAAAGAAGAAGAGCAATATCGATAAGCACATCAAGTTACTGTCATTAAAGAATCTCTATCTGTTATCGAAATGGTCTTCAAATTATATGAACTGTAATTGGCAATAATCAGATTTCATCAAAACTCTTGAAAAATTTTTGTGAGAAATAACTGATTGATAAAAAAAATGTTGCCTTTTGCGACTTTTATATTCTTGATACAGAAAAGTTTTCAGTATCGATCGAATTAGTTTTTAACTATTTGTTTAATTCCTTTTTCCCTCTCGTGTAATAGCTTAATGGATTAGAACAAAAAAAAATGTTAAAACTTGTTTTTAGAAGTATTGCTATTTTGTATCATTGCTTTAAATTATATTGCAATATTGTTTCAAGAATATCTCCAGTGGCTCTCACGCCGTTGAAATCAACAATCCTTCTCCAGAAATCGTTTTAGACAGTAGTTTCATTGATTAATTATAGCATTAAAGTTAATAAATGAAGGATGAAGTGTAGGAACCAGATAAGTCCAGGATCACAAATTATTGGGGAGAGAGAAATGAAAAGAAAAAAAAAATATTAGTTTTTTTTTCTTCTTTTTTTTTTTACCATAAAGAATATAATTGATTTTGCATCTGTGCCTGCTTCTTGTACTCTTTGAATATATTTCATCAGAAAATACGTAATAATTTTTAAGAATTTGTTTGTACATGTATTTAACAAAGTTCTTTAATGACTACCTGTGTTTGTTTTTCATCAGTATTTATTATTTATGAGCTTTAAACACCTAGACTGTATACTGTTTGAAGGAAAAATATTTTTTAATCAACACAATTTCATTGAAAGCCGCTATAATTCAGGTTTCAATGAAAACTGTGATGAGATGTGAAATCGGATGAAAATTTGTTGACTAAAATGTAAATACTACTTTTGGAGAAGAAATAACATATTAACAGTAAAGTGGACAATATAACCCTCTCCAAACATTTTGTAAAAACATTTAACCCAATTGTTCCACTATCTAAATGCTTTTGAAACAATTCAAAAGTTTGCCTGCAGGACTAGCACATCATCCTACATTTGCTTATTTGTAAACAAAAATTTTCAAAGTGCAAAAGAAAAAGATTTTGACATACAAACGTTTGAACGACAAATCCGCTGTTTAAAAACACCTGCTCTATCAGCAACAATCATGCGTCTCATCCATATAAAAGGTGTTCTGTATTATTACGCGTGCCATCTCAGAAATATACATAAAAACTATTTTATTGCTGTTTATTTTCGTACTATATCCCATATAATGCTTTTAAAAAGATCATTTATGTAATTTGATCTTAATCGCGCTGTTGGAATATGTCCATATTTCGTCCCAAGGTCACGTTACGAAATGCTTTTCTGAATATTTCTTTCTAATTCTAGTCCTACATTAGATCCTGTAATGAAGCGCAATAGAATCATGCACTCCTTTTATTACTTAAATGTCGCGGAAACAGGGGTACTTTCGTTTAATTAATATTGCACTAAAGTTGCAGAACTGGACGCGGACTAGAGATCTGGTAATTTTTAGGCATTGTCAGGTTATGAGTAAGGATTGGAATTCCAGTTTCTTTCGGAATCGTTCTTGCCTGTTCTTGTTCATGTTTAAAGAACGTTCTTTATTCTGTTCTTTAATTCAATTGTTCTTTAAATCCCTCAAACAAAACTTCAAAAGTATTAGAATTAATTTAACACTATATAATTACTACATATATAGACATTTCATTACTTTACCAGCTTGTGAAAATATTCAATTGATTGAATTCTTTAACAATTTCATACTTTGTTTTAAATTAAAACTAAACTAAACATCAGTTTCTTATTTTTTCAGCTGATAAGGAAAATAAAATATCTTTGATAATATCTCAATACAAGTATTTTTTTATTTGCATTTACATATCCAAAATAAATCATAAATTGATGTAAATACTGACAAAAAGTATTTGCAATCGTTTTTGTATCACGAAGTGCATTGTGAATTTAAGACAAAAACATTTAATGCTTTAAAAGATAAAAATTCATTATAGTACTCCACCTCCGATATTTTAATATAAAATGCGTGTATAAGAAATTATGGTCTTGCATATAAAACACACGAAAATAGAAATATGTTTTAGTTTAGCTTACTGTATCTGCATTAAATACTATGTTCATAAACTTGTTTAATTATTTTCAATGTTTTTTGGATGAGGTTTTGTGGTGGACCACTGATTCGGATGTTCTCGCTCTTTTAGATGAAAGGTTTTAAAGAGCTATTTTTTTTTTTTCTTTCTTTTTTTTAATTTTAATTTTTATTCCCAACATTTATCAGGAGAATAATTTTCTCTCCTCTTGAATTTCTACATTCCTTGAATATACGCAGATATCAAAACCCTGATGGATTTAAAGCCTCCATTGTTCCTCATTATGGTTAATAGAAGTGATTTTTACACTTACTGTACACTCTTTTCACTTAACCCTATGACTTCAAGCAACCATAATATTTGAGATTGGTCTTTTTATAACACATTTATTTATTTATTTTTTTATAAAGAAAGCAGTCATAAAAAGAAAGCATAGATGTAGCTACAATAACGTAACGAAAACTACAAAAGGATTTTATACAAATAAACACTTTATTTGTTTAAGGATGCTGCATTCAACTTCAAAATTTTGGATTAAGTTTACAACATTTAAAGCATGTAGTCTCAGTTCTGATTTTTTTTTTTTACTGTTCCTGCATTGAAAATAAGAGCAAAAACATACAGTAAAAAAAAAAAAAAAAAAAAAAAAAAAAAAAAAAAAGGTAAAATAGAAAAGATTAAATTAAGCTAATGAGCTCATTCAATCCAAAATTTTGCTTTTTTAGAAAAATTTATACAATTAAAATTGTTTTTGCTTCGAATTCGGCGAAAAATTCGAAGATTTTCAGGTTTTATTGCACATAAGATCGCATCTAATTTCAACCTCAATTCCAAATGTAATTTAAATTTTGGTACAACCCAGACTGAGAAAATAACTAAACAAAGACTTGCCAGACAATATAAATGTTTTGCATATTTAAAAACGATAGGAAATTTAAAACAATTTTTTTGATTGCTCAGTATTTTAAAAAAATTAAGTTCACCATACCATTGTAAATACGATGTTGATAAAGTCTGTTTCAACGCATGTATTACATCCTACTAAATAGTGTTCATGAATAGAAACAAGTAACTCTTTGCTATTAAGATTATCCAGAATCACTCTTGTGTTTCTCCACAGTATTTTTTGTCAGTATTCTAAATTTTATAATAGTTACAACAATGAACAGTGATTTTCATTTATTATTTCAAAAGAAATTCTCACTCATTAAAAAAATATAAGGAAAGTGTTTAAGAAAAAAATTTAATTGATTGAATCGAGGTTACACACAAGAAAATAGAAAACAGCGCAACAAGAAGGGAGCTTCAGATTGAAATGAAAATTAATACACATAACGATACAGATGATACAGTGTATACAGTTAGACAAATACAATGAGACTTCAACATCGCATCGGACCGCCTCCTGATGCAATACACGCCGCAACACAGTCCGACAATGAGGGGATTAGAAGTCGGATGTTGTACTGAGGCAGATTGGCACACAAATCTTGAACAGCCACCTCCAAATCACTCACAGAGTGACATGGTGGCACCGGGCATTTCAACTGTCTCATAAATGCTGTATAGTGAACAAGTGCGGGGAGTGGACTGGCCATGGAAGAGCCTGAACATGATATGGAAAGTTTTGAGCTACTTGAGCTGTATACGGACGAGCATTATCTTGCTGAAAAATTTCCTCTGGAAGATAATTTAGAAAAGAATCCAAGCGGGGACGAAGGATATCATTAACATAACACCGGTCCGTTAAGATCCCACGTACCATAATTAGAATGGATCGGGTATCATAGGTCTCAGCCCCAGACCATTACGCTGTGCTGGAAGTGTACCGCGCTAAAGCAGAAGTGAAATTGTACCGTTCACTAGGATGCCTCCACATCCGGACGCGGTAATCAACAACCCCCAAAACGAACTGGAATCCATCACTAAACACTGCGTTTAATCAATCTGTAGCATTCCACGTCGTTCTGGCTCGACACCACTGTAGACGGAATCGCCGATGTTTCGGTGTTAAAGGCAGTACACGAAAAGGACGCTTGGATAGCAGATTTGCTGCTGCAAAGCGTCTAGAAATAGTTTGTCACTATCTGATTATATAGTGGAACAATTCAATGCCGAATCCTCGAGCTCTTGCCGTACCATCCTTCGATCCTCTCACCTCGTTGTCTTCCTGGTCACTCGAGACCCGGTTCTCCGCACGTAGGTACTACCTCATGTCCATGGCAAGGCGTCTGAAATGGTTTGTGGAACAACTGGCATCTGTACATCTGACTGTATCGTGAAACTAGTCACTGTGGGATCCCCAAGTGCTTGCTGCACGGTCCTCTCGCCTCTTCATCTTCCTGGTCGTTCCAGACGCGCTTCTCCGCACGTGGATACCATCTCGTGTCCACTGCTCCAAGCATGTTCTGACGGCACACCTGGACCTGGCGAACAACGTGATGCGTCAACCAGCCTGCGCTTTTCATGCCGATGATCAGACCTCTCTCAAACTCGATTAACCCTGCAAAATGTTTCTTCATACATCAACCTGGCATTCTTTGCTTACTGATGTCCTCCTAGAGTCGGAATGTGATCGTTATGTTTATAAATCTTCCACTATGCGCCAGTTAAAACAGGCTCAACCTTAAATATTAACATTAAAAAAAAATTAAAGATTTGAGCCTGTTTGAATGTCAACCGCCAGTTGAACAGGCTCAAATCTTCATATCGGACCTCAACCAACCATAGAAACTTTCGTGATTGTAGCTCGCTTTTTTTTTCGTCTTGTTACGCAATTTTCAATGTTTCTGGGTGTACTTATATATTAAAAGAACAAACTTTACAATGAGATTGCTTCAATTTCTTGACCCGTGTGGTGACCGGGGATGACAGAATAGTCTCACTGCAGCTCATGCATGTCGTAAGAGGCGACTAAAATGGGTACCCAGCGTTTGGGGGTATAGCCGGGCACCCTGCCCCTGGGGATTATATCAGGGGACCTCAGGGACTTGCCTTCTTCAGGTAAGTACAGGCATCATGACCCCGAGGCACCTTAGTGATCTTTTTCTTTCCCATGGGGTTTACTGTCTTTGGTAAACACGGGTGACGCACTCCCGGGATACCCTAGCGATCCTTCTCTATTTTCGACCCTCCTTCTCGTCAACAATTTTTACCTTTTTTTTCAACTTCACGTCTAGACCACAGTTTAATCTTGTTTGGCACAGCATAGCCATATCTGGTTCTAGCGCCAATAAACTTTACATTCACTCACTCATTCACGCTTCAATTTCTTTATATTTCACTGAAAATGGAAGATAATTAGAGTCAATACATTATTAAAAATCATTAAATAAATAAAAGAATTTTCAAATTTTTTTAAGCAAATTTTCAAATTTGACTCTTCAAATTTCCCCCGAGCCCTAATGCAGTTAATTAATTCAAATATCTATTGAGATTTTATACATGTCTTAGATTTTAACCAATACTTATTTATAATTTTTTTGCTTACTAATGTGCTTGATATTCTCATCAACATCCAAAAAGTAAAACGATTTGTTATACGATTTAATTACTTATTGAGCTGTAAGTATTGAATTATATGTATGTAAAAATTCTGAAACAATATTAGTTCCCCGTTTTATACATTTCGAGTAGCTTGACATTAAAAAGCAATTAACTATATTGTTAAGCTCATTAGTTGCGGAACAATAAATTATTTTTAAGTTCATTGACTTTTTAGGGAAAAAAATTCTTGGTTATAGAACAAAGAAATAATTGTGTGTGTGTGTCTTACAAACTCAGGCAGAGGAGCTTAGTTAAGATTCTTTTCTGAAAAACATTATTTAAGCATTACATAATGAAAGAAAATAAATTCTTTTCTAAAATATTGATAAGTTCTAACAATGGAATTTTAAACGTGTTTCTTTTTCGTCGCAATTGAGAGAAGTTACTCTTCGCTTAAATTATTCTATTTTTATAAATTTAAGTTTCCTCATAATTAAGTCAAATATTTCAATAAATGCTGATTTATTAGCACACGCGGTAATTATTTCCTTTTAGCGTTTTTTTTTTGTTTCGCTTCTCGTCGTATTATATTTCTATTAGAAACGAACTGTAAACGAAGAATTATTTTTTCTGGCAAATCAGTAAAATATGTAACGTTTTTTA
Organism: Nephila pilipes; assembly: GCA_019974015.1. Classification (NCBI taxonomy): domain Eukaryota; kingdom Metazoa; phylum Arthropoda; class Arachnida; order Araneae; family Nephilidae; genus Nephila; species Nephila pilipes. Next base: position 15,358 of record BMAW01082556.1, read on the forward strand.
TTAAACTGTAGAAAAATATTATTGCAGAATATGAAGTTATAATTGAAATAATAAAAATGTATACTTATTTTTTAAATTGTTATAAGAATTTCGAAAAACTTCTTAGAGTAATTATAAATCTGAAGTATTTCAATTTTAATTAATACAAAAAAATATTGTATTATAATTCCTTCATTATTTATTGAAATATTTTTGAGAAATAAAATAGAATTATATTTAGTTAAAAGCTATTAAAAATTCTATATGCCTGTATATATATATATATATATATATATATATATATATATGTGTGTGTGTGTGTGTGTGTGTGTCTGTGTTAATTTCCTGTGTTTTCATTTTATACCTTGTAATTCTGTTTCCTTTTCATCAAAATTATTCCCCTCTTCTTTGGAACTTATGTGAAAAAAAGTATAAATGAAGTATATATATATATAAAACTTTAAAGAGTGATATAAAATATCTAAAGTAGGAATTTTCGCCCCACAATGCATAGACGGAGAGCAAGCGATGAACAACTAGATGGCGTTGTAATGGAAAGCATAAAGAGAAAGTTTTCTTTCCATCGTCATTTCTACTGTGATTTTCAGGTGGCATGATGACGTACAGTAATTAGAAAAATATCATGCCTCCTGAAAACCATAGTAGAAATGGCGAGGTGTAAGAAAACTCGCGCTTTTTGCTTTCCGTTACAGCGCCGTCTAGTGGTTCCTCGCCGTCTGTGCATTGTGGTTGAAAATTGCTTGTTTAGATATTTTTTTTATCGCCGCTTAAAATTTTACCCAAGAGTTCCGAAACACCTCTGTATATATTTTCCATAAATCTTTTTCTTAACCGTTTTAAATTCTTATTTGAATAACCTTTCCGTGTTTTCCATTTTAAAATTTAAAAACAAAATCAAGTTCCCCGAATTTATTTTTTTAATGATCATTAAGTAAACTATTATCGTGAGCAAAATATAAATACAGCTGTCTTTTGTCGCTCACTTCATCAGAAAACTTTTTTCCCGCCCACGCATTGTAAGAGCAATTTATTATTTCTCCTTCATTCCTTGCTTTCGAAAAGGGAACCTGAAACGATTGACGTTATTTGTCATGGCGTGCGTATGAAAATACATCATTTATATCAGTTTCAGTAATCTCCAATTCAAAAGGGTGTTTCAAAATGGCTTATAATTTCATGTCACTTTAAGAAGTCAAATATAATATATCTGGTAATGATAAAATAATATTGGACCAAGATATCAGACGGTATTCAACATGTTAATGAAAGTCTATTTCCTGAGATTGTGTAATTTAGGTTGAATCAATCTTTATATTCTTTGTCTTCCCTCTCAGTGCACTTCAGCAAGTAACATCTATTAGGGATATTGGGGCCCATTTACAAATTGAAAATTGTGGTAGGAAGTACTTACGCACTCAAATAAATGAAGTGATATTGATTAGGGGTCGTTTACAAAGGTCCTTACAGAGTAGTAAAAATGATAAGTTTATCATTTCTTGGTATAATTTAACAAGCATTTGAGAAGTTGGTTTTGTTTTAAATTCAAATGATTGAATTCTGATTGAAATATCGTATTGTAAGATGACATTTTTCCTTTTCAATGTAAATTTGAGAGAAATTAAAGAGCTTTTGAAACACAATTGAGAACTATTGATTCAAACTTTAAAAAGCTGCTGATGTCAATGTATGCAAAAATCAGAAACCTAAACAATTTTATACTGTTTAGTACAAACATTTTTTATGCATTTTACAGAAACATATTTCAAACGGATGTAACATATTCAGTTATCGTATTTCATTCTATTCTTAATTATGTTTTTTTTAAATTCATATAACACAAATTATGATTTGATTCTGGCTGTCTTCAAACAATTCTACGTAAAATCAAATTCTTAGAATAAGACTATCACTTGTTTAAAATTGCATGTTAATATATTGGCAAAATTTACAGAAACAATTGAAACACAATTAAAAAAAACTCATAGAATTTTTCTATGGAATGCGTTACGAAGGAACAGATTTCACCTCCAAAGGGACAACTGAATGGAAATTTAATTGATTCACTCACTCACTCACGTGCGCATTTTCTCACACTCTGCCTCACTCACGCACGTGTTCCCTAACTTAGTTATTTACAAGAGATTGGCAAGGAAAGATATTTAGAAAAAACTTTTTGAAAGAAGTAATTAGGTGACCATTTTGTCGTTGATTAAAACCATGGCTTCTTTGGAACTTTTTTTCAAAATTTTATCAGTTTTAGATATTGCTGAGAAAATATCAAACATTTGACATAAACACTGAACTTAAATATTATTGATCTGTTAACGTCATGCTGAGCGACGTAACATAGACTTATGGTTGCATGAAAAAAATATCATATCACTGAATTACAACCGTAAGGCCTTATTGATTTATAAAAGTGAATTATTCTTTGTTGTGCCGTCACTAATGTTATCTTTTTTTTTTTATCTAGGTTTATTATCACATCAAACATAAACAGTCATTTTTATTTCGTTTTAGAATTTAGATTTTTGAAAAAATATCAGTATAATTAATTTTATTAACTTCTGGAAGGGCAGGAATCTTCATGTGACTTTTTAACAATGTTTTATTTTATAATTTTGATGTTATTGCTACCGATTTTATCTATACATTGAACGTAAAGCAGTACACATTATCGATAAAACTGGTCTCGTCTGACAGTGAAGCACACTTTAACGCATTTTGCCAAGTTCTGGAATATTTATCTGAAGGAATATTACCTAATTTTTTGTTATCAACTTTATAACTGAAATTTCAAAAACAACAAATAGGCTAAAAACTATTTCGCTCATGCGATGTTTGACTCATTACAACAAGGAAGCGTACGAACGAAGTAAAAGCAAATGAGATTCCTTGAATAAATAAATTATATCATGTGGCCATTACGTTTTGCTTCATGCACGTTGTGTGTACTGTAAGATTTTCATGTCATTTTTTTAATAACAGAACTTTTGTGGAAAAATAGTAGAAATAACCGACATAACTAGTGTTTTCCTGTGAGGACTTTTTCAGTTGCAACGCACATTTAATATTTTGTACAGATTTGGAATGAAATGGAAATTATAAAGGGAAAGAAATAAAAATAAGTACAAAGAGTGATGGCAATTCACTATTAAATCAAAAACGTTATGCCTTAGTAAAAAACCAAGTTGAGATGAGATAATGTGAAGGTCTTAAAACAAAAATGGCTGCCTCACCTAAACCATTCTGATTTATTTGACTCTATTTTCAGTCATTTCTTGGATTAAATATTACTTATTACCACAAATTATCAGAGCCTCCTTTCCTTAAAAATGTACCAGAATCGAAAGTAATGAGTAAAAATCGACAATATAAAATCAAAAAGGGCTTTTAGAAATGAAAAATCGTAAGACCTTTTAGACATGTCGAGAAAAACAACTTCAGTACTTTGAACTAAAACATGTACAGCGAATAAACTTTTAAAAATTCTCCCAATACGCCAAATCTTCTGTAAAATTTTATAAATGTTCGTCCTAATTTTTTAAAACAAACTAAACATTCTTAAATAAAATCGCTTTTAGGTGCAGCTTATATTTAGTTTTAGAAATGCATATCATTTTAAGATATAACTAATTATATCAAAAATTCCATTATTTAGCATGTAAGAATTGAATAAAAAATTATAACACCATGAAAAGAAAACTTTGAAAGAGATTATTTAAATTAGATATTACTGTTCTAGCTTTGTGCTTATTGTTTTAAAAATATATTTAAATTATTTCTGAAAATAGTAGATACTAGTTTCAATTTGTAAGTTTCTTGCCGTTGGCTCACTAAAAATGCAAATTTTGTTTTATAAAAAACACTTTACATGATTTTTTATTCATATTATTATGTTAATTCAATTATATTTTATTTTTCTGATTTACATAAATCTTTTATAATGTTTTTTTTAAAGCTCTGTTCGGTGAGCGGCATTTTTTGCATTTACCTTCGGCGGTAAAAACTCTAAGGACGGCCTTGTTCATCCGAGAAAATAAGAGATTTTCATGTTGAATTATTCTGAATGAATTTCCCCCCTTTATTTGTGGATTAAGTTTTCTTAAGGTACAATTTAAATTTGTGCCTTTGGAAGGCGAGGAAGGAATTTTATTTGAAGTATGAATTTTGCTTGTAGAGATATGCACTGCTAGCCATTAAAATTGCAACTCCAGGAAGGAATGATCTGTCGAATGTCAAAATCACATGTAAAGAAGAAGAGGTTGGGATAATCAAATGATCAGCGCATTTAGACGATGCAGGAGGGAGAAACGACCTCTGAAGCACTGCATAAAAGAAAAGTTGTGTTGTGGATTTCTCATTCGGAAAGCGCTTTGTAAGGTCGGAGTTTGCTCAGAATATCCTGTTATGCCTCGAATAAGAAGAAATGCGTACCAGTAAGTGTCCGAATTCGATAGAGGCAGAATTGTTGCCTATCGAGACTGTGGAGTTTCTTTCCGTGAAAGCGCCCGTTGCACTTGACGAAATCCAATCATTGTCAAGCGAATATGGAATCAATGGGTTGCTGAGGGTCGTACTGAACGTCATTCAGGATCTCCACGCCCTCCCGCGACTAAAGCCCGAGAGGACAGACATATTGTGAGGCCGGTCCTGCAAAACCGTACAACAACCGCACCACGGATCATTAGTCAGGAAATGAGCATGTTTGCAGCGCGTCCAGTATACGCTCGCACGGGGCGACGACGTTTGCAGGAGCGTGAACTATCAGAACCCCATTACCTCGGCTTCCCTTGACAATGCAACATGGAGAGAGACGGCGACTCTGATGCTCCGAACGACAAAACTGGATACAGAAGAGGCATAATGTAATCTTTTCAGATAAGTCCCGGTACTGCGTGCAGTATTCTGATGGCCGTATACGTGTCTGGAGGCTCTGAGTAGACAGTCGTCGCTTGCTTGCATTCGATATCGGTACAAGGTGCGATAGTTTGGGCAGTCATTGGGTACACGACGCGCATAACTCTAGTTCAGATCGACGGTAATTTGATCTCTACGTTTCTGACATCTTACTTCCAATGGTTGTGCTCTATCTTTGAGGCCTACTAAACAACATCTTCTAATAAGATATTGCAAGACCATATATTGCGCGTCGTGTTCTGACCTTCCTCGATACATATTTGATTGTTGCCCTGGCCTGTACGGTTTCCAGATCTGACACCATTGAAACATCTGGTCATGGGTTACTGAGAGACTGGCCCGCCTCCACTCTCCAGCTGATATGGTTAATGACGTGGGGCATGGACTAGAAGCAGCATGGAATGAGTTGCGCATTTCTGTCATCCAAGCCTAATTCGACTTCATGTTTAATCCGGTAAGGGCCATTTAATTGCCAGGGGCGGCATTTGTTTCGCACTCCTGTAAGCTTCCAAACTACCTGCAAATTTAATTATTTTTTCTTCATGCCATACTGTTTACGTACTATAAATATCTTTTTTTGTATTTGCTTTCCTTCAAGATGTTGTAATTTTAATGCCCAGCAGTTTAGAAGTCACACAGTCTGGAATACCATATAACTGGGAACTTCTGTTTCTATTGTTATTGTTTGTGTACCTATATCAGGGATTTTTACCTTTTGAGTATTAGAGACGAGGGGAATCGAGTTATTATTTAGATCAGCTGCGTATGATAAACCAACTGCGGGGCTGCGTTCAATAACATTTTGTTTAGCTTCAGGAAAGGAAATATTTTATTATGACAAAGAGATGTAATTAATTTTGACGCAAAACTTGATAAAAGTACATCAGAAATTTATAAACGGAGGAAACAAGCTTCACGTAATTTATGCCTAAGTATAGCGAATGTTTTCCTGTGGCACAAACGTTTTTTAGACGGAAGCTGTGAGTTCTAACCAACCTGCATGTAGATTTGGGCAATACAAAAGTCTAAGCTAAATTTGTTCTAAACATTTTAACCAATCAACGAACAAAACCCAAAGAGGAGGGCACATTATAGAGACATTTCAGCCACTGAAAATGATTAAAACTCCATGAAACTTATTGTTACTGGTGAGGAAATTTGTATTTTCAATACGATCCTAAAATTAAGAGACAAAGAGCAAATTAGAAATTTAAAAAAAAAAAACCTCACCACAAGCCAAAATAATTCGAGATAAAAACCGACATTTTTATATGATGGCAAAGTTTATTAAAAAAATATTGAAATATTAGTTAAAACTTGTCGCAAATGTTTAAATATTGCATTAATAGGAGAGTAAGAACGATTCCCAAAGTTTCAGAGCTCTAGCTTAGTGGGAAGTTGGTTAAATTAATGATAGACGATTTGATGACACACTGATACACACATAGACAGACACCAAGAGAAATACATAAAAACGTTAAAACTAACTAAAATTAATTCATTCATCCGGTAAATTAAATGGTTATAATGCAGTTTAGCCCAACCACTCTTGGCGACAGGAACTATTTGGAGGTATTTTGCCAAATGTGGCTACCCTTGTCCGTTTCGCGGACGTAACGTTCAGTCAAAAAAAATTAAGTTTGGCAATCTTTAAAATCGCTCCAAGTAGTTGGGATAAGCTGCATTATTAAAAAAATTATTGAAATATTAGTTAAAACTGGTCGCAAATGTCTAAATGTTGCATTGTTAGGCGAGTAAGAGCGATTCCCAAAGTTTCAGAGTTCTAGTTTGATGGGAAGTTGATTAAATTAACAACCGAAAATTTGATGACACACTTAAATGAAATACATGATAATTCGAGATAAAAACCAACGTTTTTTTTAAAACAACGTTTTTGAATGGTGGCAAATTTTATTAAGAAAAATTATTGAAATATTAGTTAAAACTTTGTGAAAAACCTCATATCTATCTCGTCTTTAAGATCATTCTCGTAATTCAATATATCTTCCATAGATGGCGCTACGTTCTTGTATAAACTACGTTATTAAAAAAGTTATTAAAATATTAGTTAAAACTAGTCGCAAATATCTAAATATTGCATTGTTAGGCGAGTACGAACGATTCCCAAAGTTTCAGAGCTCTAGCTTGATGGGAAGTTGGTTAAATTAACGATTGAAAATTTGATGACTCACACATACACACACCTAGTGAAACACAGCAAAACGTTGTAAAAACGTTGTAAGAAGCGAGAAAAGTACCAACCAAAATTAAAGTATTGCCCATTTCACTCTTGGATAGAAAAAGTGTTATCTATAAATAATTTGTTCCAACTAGACACACAAGTACTAGTGAGTATTATGTAAATGTTTCGAAGTGTTTATGTCCAGAACGCATTGGTTCTGAATATCGGGCTGAAAAGAGATGTAGTTTGTTGCTTGATAATGTCCTTAATAACAACTCACTTTTTGGCATAAAATAACGTTTTTGTGTTGAACTATCTACCGTATTCGCCTGATTTAGCACTCTGCAACTTCTCTTCACTCAACACCTTTTTAAAAATTAAGTTAAAAAGGTGTTATTTTGATATTTCGGTCATTCGAAGAACTGTGACGCTTATTTAGGAAGCAATGCTGCTAAGTGAACTGGAACAGGTATTCGAATCATTATTAAATCACTGTAACAAATGTAATGAAGCCGGACAGATTTATTTTGTGAATAAAAAAACAACAATAATAATAATAGTTCCTTACTTCCGTTTCTTTTTACATACCCAGTCTTAGAAATTCTTTGATACACTGTTTATAATAATGCTGCATTCTTTCCGCCTTTCTGTGGAAATAGAACAATATTTAGGGAATATTATTTTTTATTCCATTTATTTGGAAATCATATTTTTCAGAATCTCATCCTTTTTCCAATCGCCCATTCATTTATATTTCCAAATGGTTTCTGTAATAATATGACATATTCTGAAGTTTTGTTACAACCATAGTTTTTCCATCTCCCTTTATCATCTAAATCGATGTTACAAATCGGTAAGAGATCCTTAGAATTTTATTTCTCTTCTATTCTTTTTTTATCACTTGAACTTTTTCCCTGCCTGTTGAAAACAAACTGAGTTTGCTTCATTAACTGAAAATTTTTCTGATGTTTTCCTAGGATATATGATCTCTCCCGAAGAGATACTTTTTTTTTTGAAACAAACTTTTATAGATTTATTGCGTGGGCTTATTTAAGCTATAATAAGTATTTTTTTAATGCCATCTAAGTCTTTTGGAAATGGATTTCTTTTTTCAAATATCTTCCTATTAAAGCCAATTTTGAAAAATTTATTTTCAAGTTTGGCCTGTTTATTTTTTAAGTTTATTCTAATTCTAAAGTACTTTGATTTTTTAAAAGTTGAAATTTAAAAGGAGCATTGGACTAATGCAAGAATTATATTTACAGTTTGTTAGTTTTTCGATAAGATAATAAAAATATAAAATATTTATAATTTCTTAATAATTGTTTATGAAGACCCATGTTGAAAAAAAAAGCAAAGAAAACAAATTAATTTTCCTTATGTTGATAAAAAAAAAAACATTTAACTTTCACTGAAAAAAAATAAGACGGAATTTAAAACCTTTTTACTTAATTGAACTGAGACCATCAACTTGAAAATAATAGTATTTACTATTTTAAAATTAATCGAAGCTGAAGTTATTGATTCATTATTAAGTATTCATAGTTCCCCATGCTATTTCATTAAAAAAAGTTTTTTACTTAATTATTTTAAAATAAATTAGCACGTAATGATACATTTGCGATTGTAACAAAGAAAAGTAAATACTTTTAAGCGATGTATTTAATCATACTTTTGAAGTATGGGTGTTATTTGCATGGCTTGCTCTCTCATTCTTTGCAAACCCGATTGTTTAAAACAAAAAAGTACGAAAAATCATTAATTTTTAATGTATTCATTCGCGAATGAAATAATTTAATGGGTAATTATTTAAGTCTCAATGAGCTTAATGTGTTAGTAAATACGCAATATGCAATCAGAACGTTTTCACCGGGAGATTTTTATTCACAAGCTTTGCTAATTGTATAGAAGTAATATTTGTATTGATTGTATAACATTAATGTAATGTATATTTTAATAATTTACAAGGGATATTTTGAAATGAATAAATAAAAGAAACAACGTATATATAACAATAGTTAGAATACACATCCTTAAATATGAACATGCTTTTAAGCAATATGTAATAAATTATAGGCAGTAAATTATAGGCTAAAACTATTCGGTAAATTAAAAGTTTTAAGTGATAAGTTTTTAAAACCAGCCTTATTCAAACTATTCACTTCTACTAGAATTTATTTTAACTATTAGTTAAATTATTCAGTTGTATGTTTCGAAATAAATCGATACCTGATTCCACCAGACTTCCGCATATATTAATCGAAGACTGTTTCACTTTAAATTTCGGCGTTAGCTGTTGTCTCTACTTGTGTTTCACCCATTTGGCGAAGGTAGGTTGACCTTGCTGAATGGGACGATTTTAATTATTTATTACCGGTTCCAGAAAACCATCTGTCTGGTGTGCCTTAGTAACGTCTTAAACAACCAAGTCAGAAAGAAATTTTCTATCGGGCCACTTATTAGGCGCTTTTACTCATGAAGTTGTTAGTTGCGATTTATGGAAGAGGGTAGCAGCACAGCCCCTTCCAAGGGAAGAAAGTCTTTTGAAATGTTGAGGAACTTTTCTAACGATTTTTCGAGAAGATTGTTTTTCCAGCAATTATTGCGCTAGAAATGTATTCTGTATTGTGTTGAATATCGTTGCGAATATTTCCAGTGATGTCTTCGGCAGTCTCTATTTGAGATCGCGAGTCTGTTTGTCGCATGCAGCGTAATCATCATATCATTAGTCGTGATTTATGAGTGGGGTGTCTGAGACACATCGAGACAATTTTGCTTTTGGGGTACATATTTGACCAGTAGTTCTAGCCTCCCCCGGGGGGGGGGGGGGCTGACATCTAGTTTTCAAGTTCTGGGTCACTACTTCGTTATTAATGTTTTCATCTCGTGACAGAGGTTGGGTGGCCTTCGTAACATAATTCGAGAGCCAACCCCCGTTTCGCACATAGTACACCACAGGTTGGGTGTAGGACAGCTCTCAATCTATCTATGGCTACCGACCTCAGTAGCCTCAGGACGCATATGCACATAAGATGGTGTACCTTGGTGCTCCAGGAACTGGAATACATCCATACTAGCCGGACTCATTGGTCAATGTTTGAGATGGAATAGGAATTTTTTTATGTGTGTGTGTTTGTAGTGTAGACATAAACTGAAGTATGACATTTAGAAAATAATATTCTTTAAAAGCCTTGAATCAGTTTAAATGGTAACCTCGGTAAAACTGTATATATAACTCCAGACAATAGTTTCATAAAATATATATTTTTTATTTGGAATAGACATTTAAAGCTATTTCACTGTTTCCTGTATTTTATGGCAACTTATTTTTTAAATAAAAGTTTGTTAGTAAAAAGTTACATTTTCTTGATTTAATAATCACACATATGTAAAATATGTAAAAAATATGTAAAATATGTATATATATGTAAAAAACAAACTTATTATTCAAAACGAGATAACAAAACTACTTCGATTGGTAAAGATTGTGCCGGCTTTCTTCAACAACAACTACTTGTTCACGGTAGCATAGTGGTCGTGGTCGTGAGCTTGGGACCGGCAATATTTCTGTCGAGTCGTGGTTTCAAACCCTGATGCCACAAAAGACCTACTGTGTAGTGGAGCTGAGGCACATTAATTCTGTAGAGGCTTCTTTGGCGTGTTGTGGAAGTTTGGATAAAGTAGTGTAGTAGTAGTGTTATCTTCCTCACTTACCTGGGGCTCAAATGAAGAGATCCGTCCCTTATCGCTTTCGTGTTGTTGGAAATAATTTATTTGTATCTCGCTGAAGGAAAGGATACTGCATGTCTCGTCTAAAGTATGAGAGAGCATGTTAAAGATATTCCGGTTATGCTTTAGTTCTTGACCACTGAAGGCGGGTTTTACATGTCTCTGATGTAATTTGCTCTCCTGACCGCTAAAGTGGGATAATGATGCATGGGCCTTTCAGGGGACCAATATAGTTGTAAATAATTTGTAAATAGTAATTTATATACATAATTGGCTTGTAGAAATTACAGTAAATATAATAGAAAGGTACCACTCTCCCACTCTTCTTGAACATTTGGATTAATATTCTCTACACGCATTATTTCTAAGTGCGACGTTAAAAAGCTGTCAGTGAAATCAACAACAACGACGAAAGTTAAAACACCTTAATAACTCTCTCACCTCAATCTCTACCAAGGGAGAATCCCTTTTGGCCTAATTGCTAAGAGCGTTGTTAAAAACGACCAGACAAGTTTTCTCCTGACCGATAGATCAACGGTTTCAATCAATCCTGACATTGAAGATCAACAGTCCACCCATGGGGCAGAAATACATCCCCCAAGGTGATGGGAAATCATCGCTCCCGCTTAAAGATTTTATTAGTGAGTTCGAATAATGTTAGCAATATAATTCACAAAAATTTCCAATTTCATAAGCGCAATTCGAAGCAGGACTCCCATTAACATTTAACGCTAATGGGGAAAGAAACGTGAATAAATTGGTGTCGTTTCCTACAATTTAGATTTAATTTAAACACTTATGTTGTGTAATAAGGTCTATAATCAATTTCCAGAATCAATACTGTTGGAGATACCTTAAGATGTACTGCTACTTTGGAATACGAACATCTGGCGAGTATGAGAAAAACGTGGACACTATGACCAATTTTATTGGCAATTATTTTATTACTGATAATTGTTCTTTTCCAGATCTTATTGAATTTGGTAGATCGATTGTTAATCAAATTGTTGTTCATATATTAGGGCGTTCATTTAAGCTTATAACTTGAAACCGTTATAAATATTCTGTGACATTATATTTAATTTTTTAAAAAACTTCTTTGTGCGAAAATAATATTGATTTATATTTTAAAAAAGAATTTCGAATCCATTTTATTTAATTTTGCAGTATTTATTACATTCACAACTGGATAAATTTATATAAAAAACGCTGAAATGGCAGAAAAATTGAGGTGTTTGATGGCTTCAGTAGTTCGAATTAGAAATTTCTCTATGTTTGTGAAACCATAATTTATAATTGCATAAAGTAATGCAATCAACTTAAATTTTTCGAAATAGCTTTCACAAATTACTTGACCATGAAGTAAATTCGATTTATACTGATATGGGATCAACTGACCTTTAGTGTTCCTCTGAAAATGATCTCTACGATTTATTTGTTTATTGTATACACTCATGCTACCCCTTTTATCCTAACTCAAAGTATCGCAAAATCCAGGCCCGGCCATCTGGGAGTGGGGTGGAGGGTGGATGCTATGCACCGGGGCCTTACAATTGAGGGGGAGAGCTAAAATAAGAACACTCTTGCACATGAAAACTTGACAATATTTTTTCCTCTCTCTCTCGTTGTCAGCTCGACGTTAAGTTATTTTACCGTAAACATTATTATAGTAGATCTATAAATTTCGACAATCCTTTCTCTCTCTCAAACTAATTCTTGATGACGCGACTGGTTAGTTTTTGTTATTTGATTCGGGAAACTCCCGAGTAATTCTACCTAAACTGATTTTTTTAGTCAAGCATGTGAGGAGAACGCTTAAACGCACTTGCTATAATAAGCATCGGGAAAGAAATTGCAAAAAAATATAATTTTTCTGAAGTAATTAACGTATTAGGAAAAACAAAATCACGCATTAAATAAACATGTATCAGTAATATATGCTCGTGTTTGTAATGTTTTTTATTTTACAAAAAATTTACGGTCCCAAATGGTTTCTTGCATCCACGTCCCTTAATAGAGAAGGTCGATTCTGTCAAAAACCAATATGATTCTTAATTTTATGTCACAATAAGCGTGTAATCGAAGTTGACATAAGCTGACAATATCTACATCACATTACACCAACTGGAATATCTTAACGCCTCGATAACAAGTATTTAACGTGCCACATTACAATTATTCTCTATTATCCAATGTCTAAACCGTATAGATAGATGCAGCTGCGAAATCAAGAAGACAATTTATAAAGAAGACAGTTTATCAGACAGTAAAAGAAAGTGATCAAGTGACGAAGATTACATCTGAGTTGGTACCTCTTTCTCTTAACGTTTACACCACATACCTTAAGGAGTTTGAAACCAAATTTCAATGAACGTGCAAAAGCATTCCCATTATTTCCATGATGGTTATTTGGAGGAATTAGGATCCACAACTCGATTAAAACATCATCGTCTTTCAGCTATAGATATAACGGTATATTCGTGACCGACGATTCGTGGATTTGAGCACCGAAAATCCAACTAATAAAAATATAAAAATCACAAATATAAAAGATAAAAATGCCTATACTTTGTGGACAATAGAACTGTACTTAAAGTTGTTTTATTGCTTTTTCTGTTAAGGCAAAGAAGCATCATTTGCTGTTGGTTACTGGTGATAAAGAGGCGTGACTGAGGTCTTCTTGACTTTGCACAATATATTTGTAAAGCCGTTCCCCTTTATACCTTTCGCACGTTCATAACTGTTAAAAAAAACATTTATGTATACATAGTAAAGCAAAAATGCATATTATAATAGTACATACTAATTTTGTAAGTTAACATCTACATAAACACCGGTAAAAAAACGAGTTTTTTGAGCATGGGTTTTCTTTCAAACTTCACACTTTGCGTAAGATAATTTTTTTATACCTTAAATTTTAGGAGCAAAAAGGAATGTTGAGTCAAATTCAATTTATTAGTTTTAATAATTTATTTTATTATTTGACGTTTCTTAAATTTATCATCAAAAATTAACTAAAGAGAGTTTAAGCGATGACCCTTTTATTTTGGCGAAGGATTTGGCGACCATTTGGCGACTTAGCGTAAAATTTAATTCTTTAAATAATTAGTTTTAATCAATTTATTTTTATTAATTATAATTAAATTACCATATTTTCATCCAAAACAATCGTGTATAGCAAATTTCAGCTCAATTGAGTGCTTTAAAATGTGAGAAAAAAGCTTTTGAAGTTTTGACCCAGACATATAATGTGAGCACCAGAAAACCCATTAAAATATCTTAATAAATGAATAAAGCTTTTTCAATCAAACATTTTTGAAATAATTTATGCATTTTTAAAAATAATTTATTATAGATTTTAGGAAATATGATTCAAGTATGGTCACAAAAAACAAAGGAAAAAAAGTAAATAAATTACGCAAAAGGGGTTTTAAAAAATTACAATCAAAATTAAGAATCGTAATTTCATACTTGAATCATAAATCTCCAAGTTTACATAATTATTTTAGAAATTTATAATTCTAATTGTTTTAATTCATACATATGCATACTTTTACATTTAAAATAGATCTTAATGCAAGATACAGACATGTAAAATGAGGATGCACTTTTCTGTAAATAATACAGAGAAAGAGAACTTTATAGAGTGTTTAAACAGATAAAAAATAAGCACCCAAATCAAACAATGTGTTGAAATTTCTTCTTTTATTTAATCACCATAGCTTTATTTTCTTCATTATTGTTTTGTGGTAATGTATGTAACCAATAATTTATTAAATCCAAAAATATGTTTTATGATTTTGGTTTAGGAAATAAATAATAGTTTCTACAACTGGTTTATGTATTTTTTAAAAATAAAATTCTTTCAATTTGAAACAGCTAAGTATTTGTTAAGTTCAATTGGTGGTATTTTCCCCTCAAAGAGTATCATATGATTACCTTATTTTAAGGAACTCCTCAAAAATAACAGTAAATGATGTGTTTCTATTTCTTCGCCAAAAGTTTCAAAAAATGGACAAAAACAGCAGTCTAAAACAGGTTTACTGTTGAATCGTGATAATAGTAGCCTCGAACTGCTGATTTTCTGTAAAAAAAAGAAAAATATATAGCTGTTGAGGTATTATTCGTCTGACCTTGCCTTCGTGATATAGTTTTTTCTTTGTTTTCTTTTATAAAATATCGATTTCATAACATAAGAGTTTTCTAAAATACATGAAATGCACGTAATGAATATTTTTGGGACTTTTTATTGTATTGTTTCTGAAAATGCAAATTTATTTATTTATTATTATAATTATTATTTGCGAAAATTCTTATAAATGTACAATTATGTTGGAGCTCAACAATTAAAATTCATTATCAACAATATAACTATTTTTTTTAAAAAAAGTTGCACATGCCGTAAGAAAAGACTAAATTTAATAAATATGTACAATATATTTGTAGAGGAGGTCTATTATGATTTTCCTTTTAATTAATATTTTGGAACTTAAATATGATATTTTTTTGAACTGATCATCTTTCCCAATGAATGAAATGTGAATTATGTAAACTAGAATAGGATTATGGAAATGTAGTGTATAGAATTGTGAAGATGTATTTATATGCAACATAGAAATTGATATTGTGGTTGGTGTTATAGATCGGGAGCGGAAATTATCAACGAAGACGTCGGAAATGTAGTTACTCTGTGTAAAGAAATATAAAATTAAAGCTGATAAAAATCTACAAGAAGTCTGTGAGTCGGACCTTCATTTAAAGTTCTACTAAAGACTCGGATTTGATTGGTTTTAGTGTCAGTTAAAGTTACTAGCTGATACCCGCCCACTTCGCTGGACAGACGATAATATTGGAACAACGTAAGATATCAAGAAAATTTTCAATTTTTAAAACTTTAATGATAATCTAAATTTAAAATTTTAAGAAATTGATTGTCTGTAATAATGGTTATCCTCGACATTCAAATGTATGAAAAAAATAAAAAAAATTAGTAAAAAGTCACCTCATATATATGTATTATATGAATAAAATTTATTCCACCGTTTACATGTTACACCTAGTATTGCCAAACATGCATCCTTTTGTTAGAAGATTCATCATGTGCTTAGCTTTCAAATGAAATACCCTCGCAATGGTATCGTGTTTATCATAAGATTTTTGTCCTTGCCTCAAGACATTTTGATTTCTGACCATTCACGATTGCAAGTGACTGCAATTCTAAGAAAAAGTCGTGCAAGTCGGGGCGACCAAAATATCTTACTTATGTCATAGCCTCTTCAGTTCGTTCATGCATGTAGCGAGGTCCTCCAGTAAACGAAGATTGTCTTTCGTGTGTGCTACTATGTAAAAAGTCGCCATTTTAGTATTTTTCAAAATCCCGCTAAGTTTTGGAGCTAAACTACATTCCAAATTCAGAAACTCAATTTATTCCATACTCATTTATTTCTATCTCTAAATATGTACGTTTTCTATTTTCAATAAAAAATTTCACATAAAGAGCCCCTTCTCCAAAATCTTGCCTATCCTCCATCATCGCTTCAATATAAAATTATTTAGTATTTTTCTATTTCGCACGCGCAAATCTCACCAAGTGAACTTAATTGGTGATAATACACAGTATACATATAAAAATATATTCCGTTTGGCGTCGGTCATATCATTTTTTGAGATAAAGTCGCTAAATTTACATAACCGACGGATAAGAGTAGATTAACGAACAAAAATTACATTTTGGATAAGACTTCCATAAAATCCGTTCTTAGTGAGCGTCTACATCGCAAAATGAGTAACTATGTTAAATTTCAAGTCATTCGGTTGTACAGTCCTTGAGATCTCGTGATGAGTCAGTCAGCGGTATTTCGCTTATATATATATATATAGAGAGAGAGAGAGAGAATCTTTAGGTTAAGACGTGGGCAGGAATTAAATCCACAAGCGTGATTACAAATATTTCGTGTTTTGATTATTTTGATATCCTTATGAACTCAAGTTGAGTTATTGCCTGGTTTAAATTCATTAATGTTGTTTAATGACTCTTTACATATTGGTTAATAATGACACAGAAGAAAGTAATACCGGGGCGGTACATGTTGAATTAATTTACGTGTTCTTCCATTTTCCTTTACTAGATGTTTTTACTTATTGATATGGCCATCGAATTAATTCTTCAGGTTCTTTTATTGGACGACAAAATATATTAGTTAAAAGAACAAAATGATTCAAAACGATAATAGTTATTTCACAAGTCTGCTTTCACCAGCATTGTAGCATAAATATTGATTAAATACTTAATTCTAAGATTAAGCTCCGTCACACAGAAAACATCAATAAACTCATTCATAGTAAAAATCCCTTTCTTTGAAATGTTGAAAATCTAAATCAAATGCATAAAATTCATAATTTCATTGATAATAAAAGTATAAAATTCTTAATTTTTGTTCTAATTTTTTTCACAACAATTTGGAATTTTTTTAAAATTTGCCCATTCTATCATTAATTTGTCATTATTCTCGATATTTTAAGTTTCATTTCTAGTCAGACGTAAAAAAATCAAGTATGATTGATTTAGCATTATTTAACTAGAAGCTACTTTTTACTCAAAACTAATTATTGTAAAGTTCATGGAACAAAATATTACAAAGCCAGTCCATCTGAACTGAAAACTAGACGTTAGGAAATTAATCTTAAAAATTAATTAATTGTTATATTTACATTATTTTATGTAAACTTCATTTTATTCAATTTCGCTCAAATTCCATTATTTTTTCGACGTCCAATCATTTTGTTTCAATAAAAAAATGTAACGCATTTCTTGCTCACTTTTATGGAGAATAACATAATATTCGTGAGATTTGACTAGAATTTAACGATTATTAATCTAGACGAAGGAATTTAATCGGTGGAGGTAGAACATAGTCATTGAATCTTGATATTCTTTGATTACTTTTGTTTCGTATATTGCATTAACTTTTTTTGTGAATAATTTTAATTTGAATCACAAGCCCATTTTATGTTTAATATTTTCAGTTAAAGTGTATCATATTGTTTTTTAAAGATATTTAAAGAAGTTTCCAAAAGTAAATTTTTCTATAATCTCGATTATTGCCCCTCTCTTTAATTTGAGTGGTTTTTACAGTTTTTTAATGAGTAAGTGATGGTAAAGTTTTCTAGTGTAAGAGCCAGACGTATCTACGCCACAGTTATAAGGTGTAACTGTGGCATAGATACGTAATTTAAAAATATAGCAAAAAAGAAAACATGGATGACAAGAAGTGTCAAAAATATAGAAAGATCGCTAGGATATCTCGGGGATGTTCGGATATACCCGTATTTACGAAACACAATTAACTTCAAGGGAAAGGGGGGGGAATCATTAGGGTGTCTAGGGGTCACAAAGCCCATACTTATCTAAAGACGGTAAGACCTTGAGAGCTTTGGAATTTTAGAAAGAGAGTGCATTTTGGGGATGTATAATATATATCATACATAGTTTCTTATCGATAGAGATTTACAGCTTTACACAGATTGAATACTCCAAACGAAGACGTAATAAATCTCTTTTTTTCTTATTAAATGTGTTTCAGCAAATAAAAACTTTCTTTTAAAAACACACTTAAAACGTTAGATGTCTGAAAAAACAAGTTCTTTTATATACACGCTAGAGAAAATTCCTCTTAATGCTCCATATTTTTGAAATAAAATTCTAAATATATTGTTTTAGGCGTCCATTATACTTATTTATCAATAACTTTTAGAATAAATACGTTTATATATTTAAGAAAATGCTCATATTCAAAAAAATTTCAGAATGACAAATGGGAGTTAAATTGCTTCACATACCTATATTTCAATTGCACTATGATAATCTAAAAAATATATTTATTTATATAAATAATATATTACAATTTTAATTATTTTTTTGTGTAACTGAGATATTATTTTCGTCTACAAACAATTCCATTAGATTTAAATCATCAAATTTAGGTATCTTGAATTATAAAATTTAATATGTTTCGACAATTTGTTGATAAAATGCATGCAGAAAAAGAATCATTTCAAAAGTTTTTCAAAAAACGAAAAGTATTTCCAAATGTTCGTTCAACTTATTTGTAATTTTCAAAGTTGAATTTTATCGAAATTTGCTTTTTATTGCAATGTTATCAAACTTTCCCAAGATATTCCGAAAATTGCCTCTGGCAACAATTTCGCGAATATGGATAACTCAATATTCGAAATTAGAGTTCCAAATTCTACCAGCAAAATTCTATTCATAATATATATATATATATATATATATATATATATCCAATTGTGGTCGAAATTGTGAAAACCTTCAAAGTTTTTTTAAAGTAATATCATGAAATTATCATAAATCATTGGAAAGATAATTAAATCATGATATTAACGGAATAACTTTTATGAAGGAAGTTTTATTGTGAAAAAAAAAAAAAAGGAAACTGGAAATACATAGAAAAAATCAGATACACAAACAATCTGACAATGTCAGTTAATACTTAGTTAAGAAACCTGTAGCCTTAATTACGGCCTTACAACGCCTTTCCATGGAGTGAACTAACTTTTTTAGTTCATCAGCTGTTATAATGGGAAACCGAGATTTAATTATTGATTCTATTAACTAGGTTTTATTCCTGAGTAGTTTCTTACTCACAAGTTTCTTTGGTCACCTTCATACATTTTCGATAGGATAGATTTCGTTCTAGATAGATTCTTCTTCATAGATTTCGATCTAGACTGTTTCCAGGCCATTCCAGTAGAGGAATATGATTATCTTGAAATTATTTTTTACACTCGGTAGCCACATAGCATGGAGCTGAATCCTGTTGAAATATAAATGCTTGAAAAGATCATGTGTAGGCTTAAGTATTTACTATTTATATTTTTGGGCATTTAAATTTCTATTTATCACATAAATTAGACATAATTTTTAACTTGTATTTATTACAAATCAAATCTATTGAAAACAAAATTAACATTAGTAAATATTAAAACTATTAAATTGGAAATATTACAGAAAACATATAGTGAAATGAAATAAAAATAGAAAACATGAAAGTTAAATTAAGATTATCTGTAAAAATATAACACTTTTAACAAAGTTGAAAATATTTAAAATTACTGTTAAAGATTTAAAGATTATTTAAATCTAAATATTTAAGTAAGGAAATATATAAATTACAAAAAAAAAAAAAATTACGTTTAAAACACAAAAGATACAGTAAAAGATAGCAAAGAAAATTGAAATCCTTTAAATAAAACAGAAATAAAGCTATTTAATGATGCCAATGACTTGGGACATCTGTGTAGCTTATAACTATTAGTATCAATGATCAAACATTCGCTTCAACAATACATTTATAAAAAAGAAAAACGCGAACCTAAATTCGCTATTTAAAGATAATAACGCACACGAAGAGAAAAGATTCAGAACAGGAAACATATATTTATAAATCTAAAATTATTGAAAATGAAGTACATAATTATTGCATTAAAACATTTAATGCATTAAAACAAAGTAAGAAAAAATGTAAGAGAAAAAATATGACAAAAATAAATGTAAATAAATAAAAAATAACTCACACAAGATTTAAACTTCATCGAAAACATTTAGTCATCCCGAAAGTAAATTTTGGCGCCCAGAAAAGTAATTATCTAAACAATAGTACTGCCATCTATTCAACTCATTTAGAATTTAGAAAAAAAACAACGCTGTTATGCTGTTATCTGTAAACTTTTTAATTTTCACACAAAATATTTTAAGAAATATTACCACCAAGATAGAATAAGAAAATTAAAAAAATTCTTTAAAAACCGAAAGAATATTATAAAAAAACAGAAAATTAATTGATTTTATAATTATTATATTTTAAATTGGTTTTTAGAAATTTAAAGAGGTTAATCAACTAAGATACACATATTATAGAATTTATTTAAATTATTTTGAATATTAATAAGTCTAGAACTCAATTCAATATTATGCAATAAAATATTTCTAAACATCAGCAAACTTAAATTGCTTTCAAAGAAAGGTTCTTTATTCATTAAAAATCATAACTGACCCTTTTATCATAAAGAATACTACATATTCCTTGATTTACAATTTTTATATTAATGTCTGATTAATCAGAATCATGAATATTTTTATTAATTTACTTTTATTTTAGATAAGAGGAATAAAACGATAAATCATGTTTAAATTCCGGGTTAAATTTATTTTGAAAAATTATTAAGTCATCAGTGTCTCTAAGCAGAGTATAATAATTATTATCTAAACAAATATGCTCATAGAAGTGCAAATATATGTTAGCAAAACTATTACTATCAGAATTATCCAGTGGTGTTAATTAAACTTGTATATATTTCTTATCATTAAAAATATATATAACTTTGTTTTAAAATTAAACTAATAAGAAATGTAAATTTTTCGTAAGAAATGTAAGTATCAGTTATTAATTTCTTACAAATTAACAAGAACTTCAGTTAAATCTTCAATGTCATCGAACTGAACAGCTCTTTAAAATCATAGCTATGCATTGAGTAAATATCTTTATCATAAACATATTTAACAATTTCATAACTGTGTTATAAAACCCATCAATAGTTTTTTAGTAAAATATTTTGTAAAATTATTATTAAAAACACATAAAAAATAAGAGAACAATTAAGATCCAAAATCAACTAAAGAAAACATTTACTCAACTACGTAAAATGAATGAAAAAAAATTAAAATTAAATTTGAAACAAAATGAATAATTTGAATACCCAGCAAAACAAAGCATGCACATTCAGACTGGGGGCTGAATTGTGGGATTAAACATGTTCTATAGTACCAAACCTCCCTCAGTGTATCTTATTGGGCAAAAATTGGATTACTTCCAAATGCAAATTGTAAGTTAAAGAAAAGAAACATGAAAAAAAAAATGAAATGCAAAATATCTTAATTACAAAATTTTTTTAAAAACCAAAAACTTTTCATTCATAAGCCTTTCATTTGAAAACTTTCCAATTAAAAATTATCCAATTAAAGATATCCAGTTAAAAATATCCTTCAATTACAAACTATCTAATAGAAAAAAGTTCTTTTAATTAGTTAAAAATTTTAAAGCAAAAACAAAAAAAACCCAGCCAAAATGAAATATTTTTAGTTAAAGATTTGAAACTTTAAGAACAAAAACCAAATCTAAGTTTTTCCAAAAAGAATCAAATCCAATCACAACAGATGCAAAAGCGAAACTGCAAGATCTTGTGATGTGTCATCAATAATTACAGTGCAATAGGTTCAAGAAACCTTTTAAATGAAGATCTCTAATATTACGCACTGTTGCCTGATAAGATGTGAATATCGATAATACTTAGTTAAGTTGAAAATAAAAAGTTTAAAAATAGGGAATATTTAATAAAAATCTGATAATAAATAAAATCATTACTAGAAATCATCTCCAACGGAACACTAATATTTTAGTTGTTAAAAATATTTTGAATTCATTGAATGAAATATGCGTCTGTAAATGTACACTACGTAGAAATGTTTTAAGAGATCTTCACAGCTACTCCACTAATTAGCTGTCTTCATAATCCTAATGTTGTGTGGTGGATTTGTTTTCAATTGAAAGATCTTAAAATTTCACGAAAATCCTGAAAGTGAATAGCCCTTATGAAAGACTACAATTTCTAAAATGTCACAATTCTCAAAGTTACCAGAATAAACTCTCACTCCTCAAAATGTCAATATCAATAATTCATATAAATCAATTTATAAAATAGAGATCTCAGTGAAGAAATTGTTATAGTAAAAAAAAACAAAAACTCTTTAAATGTCAAACCCAATTTACATAATCATATTTCAGTATCCACCAGAGTCTCCTAAGAACTCCTCATGGGATATCTTAAATACATATCAATACGGACCAACATAAAATTATAAGGAATATATTGTTTCAAAAAATCTAATGGATAATCACATTCCCTGCAATCACCTGCAAATTTCTTAATATTATCGAATTTGTCTTTATTATGAGTAGATAGCAATTTATTATGATGCAAAAAGTTTAAAATAATGCTTCTGTACATGGATATGTGAATATTTCTCTTCCAGTAAGGCATTTTAATTACCTTAAATTTAAACGCATCTCTTTTATCATATACATTACTATAAACGGTGTAATCCTTTTTCTGTAGTTCTTTATCTAAATATTCTGCCTTACTTGCATCTGAATTTGTCTGTAATAAAATCAAATAATTTGGATAAAAATCAATGTTCGGTTTAAAATCTCTCATTTACTTTACTAATAATTATTAGGTCGTCTATGTATTTATATAAAAAGTAAAGAGAGTTGTTCAAGTGGTTTGATTCATAAAAATTCAAATATAAATTAGCCAGAATATTACTAGCTGGTCCTCCCTGAAGCAAGCCCTTTATTTGTTTGGTTTTTTTAATGGAAAATTATATAATTTTCCTGCAGTACTAATGGTTTAAATTGCCTAAATTTGTCCAGTTTTATCGCATTTTCTATGATATTTATTGTAGAGTATCATAAGAACCCTAATCATATCCTTTATATCAATTGAACAAAATAGAGCCTAAAAATCAAAACTATAAATTAACTGGATTTGGGTATTGTCTATGGAATTAATTAATTCTATACTATTTTTAATAATAACGGTTTCTTCAAGTTTTTCCAAAATATTTCTCAAAACGCCCTGCAAAATTTCACCAGATTTAGTTATGTATGTATTATAACCATTTGTTATAGTTCTGAATTTAATTGGGTTCTTATGGAATTTAGGAATCAGGAAAACATGTGGGAATTTTTTTTATTGAACTGTAATCCAAGTTTTTTTTATGAAATGTGGCTAACCTATTAGTAATTTCTCTGTTCTCACATTTTGAAGGAACAAAAGCTTCATTGTTTTAAAAATATTCATCCAACTTTTTAAAGTAAAAATGCCAATTGCAAAGATCCTGAGAACTTTATCTACATATACTATTATGAAATTTGTTTGTAGTTTTTCTATAAAAGGTTTAATACCTCTGAATTTTACTCCATTTTGAAATCTATAATTAACATTTTTTAGTTAATCATTGAATACACTATCCTTAAATTCCTTAGAGGCTTCATAGGTCATACTATATATTATAGCTATTTTAATTATAAAATATTTCCAGATCTTACATATTTCATTCTTAGCTACATAATTGCTCTCAGTTATTAATAGTCTATAACATGTACCTTTCTTCATAATATTTCTTAATTTTCCATCATTAACTAAATCCAAATTGCCTGTGACCAATTGGCCAAGATATTCATCTACGTAATCACCATACCGATCACACACACGCACAATCACCCAACAATTCCGGATCCACACCATAATTATAATTAAATATTAATCTTCCTAACTTTTTGTTGTACCTAAAAGCACCTTTTATAGTTACATTTTTAATTGGGAATAAATGCATGTATTTTTTTAAAAAATAAATGAAAAATTTATCTTATTAAAAGATTTGCTTAAAAACCGAATTGTGCAATATACCGTTACATTTTCATCATCTATATGCATTTTGATATTTAATTTATTTATAAGGCAATTACTTAGGTCTCTCATAATATGATAACCATGTTCATCCGGTAGCTCTCCGAGTATCTCCCTAGCAACTCTTATCTCGACCTTCTTCAATCCGAATATGAAATATTTAGTCTTTTTAATGTTGAAGAGTTCTTTTTAAAATCTTTTTCTAATTCTTAAATGTTATTCGTGATGATATTTGTGTCTATATGTTTCCTTTTTTGTACTTTTACCATTAGTATTTTTTACATTTTTTTTACATTTGTCTTCGGTATAAAAACATTCCATATTATCTTTTCATTTCATCACCTAAAGAACATTTCTCTCGTAATATATTATATTTAAACCATACGGGTAAATTATTTTAAATAATCCTATAAAGAAATTTTGCCACTACAATCTTTTTATTTTATTGGGAATAATCTTAATTATATATAGATAAATGTTATAGAATCCATGCATATTAAAATATGCGATTTCAATTCTACGAAATTGATTTCCATTTTGATATCTTTTTGTAAGTGATCTATGCTGATTCATTTTCATATTAATACAATTAGTTGTTTGACCTCTGTATATTTATATATTCATATAAATCATATCAATAATACAGTTGTTCGTTTTGCAGAATGTAAATAGGAATTTTTCATCTCTCTGTTCTGCACCAATCATGATGTATGTTTTGCAACTTTTATCTCTACAATTTTTATATTTTAATTTTTAATTCACTTAAATCCTGCGAGTAATTATTATAAAAAGTCACCTCCTCGCAATTTCTATTTGTCTTTATGTCCTTTCGATTAGATCCCTTTTTCAGTCTACATCCAGAATTATTAGATATATTCTTAATAAAATTACTATTCCAGAAAATTCTAGTTTTATATTTTCTGATGTAATTATCTCTAGAACCCGAAACACCATCACAAGAAAAACAATTATTCACATTTTTTGAATATTTTAGTTTTAAATTTTATTTTATATACTGACCCATTATGTCTGCACTCTTTTTTATATTCATTAATATTACATAAATCCATCAACATATTACATTGAGCACTCAAGAAATTCGCTCACTTTTCAAAAATACACATAGAGATCATAAATGCAATAATGGTAATTTTTTGACTATAATACACATACCATCATCGAGCAATATCAGGCATTGATAACCAAGCCAAATTACTAGTCTCTTTATATTTATAATAACATTCGTATTCAATAATACAATCAAAATTATTTAGAATTGTAGTAAGATATCACACACGAATGAAATTATCCATAATATATCAATAAAATTATTAATAAAATTATCCATCATATATCAATCAGTAAAATTGTCTATAAGATACCATTCAATAAAATGATCTATATTATAATATCTGAATATACAATATATTAAGTACAAGACTAAAGGCCAGTATAGCAATTTTCTTAAATATTTTTTTATAAAAAGTTAAAAATCAAATACTGTAGACTACAGAAACAACAAATTTTAAAGCCATACAGCCAAATTTAAAGCCAAGAAACAAAGAAAACAATAAAAATAAAGTAACAACCGACAAAGAAAACATGACAAAAAGAATAATGATAAAAAGAACAAGCACAGCCATATTTCGAATCTATTACGAATTCAAAACCGACTATAATCAATTTAGCAAAAGCCTAATTTGAATGATCAAGATATCTTTAACTCATAAATTCATACAAAAATAGGCACAAAGCAGCCATTTAATTGCAAGAAAAAGCAATCAAATTATTATTAAAGACACATAAAAATAAGAAAACAATTAAAATCCAAAATCAACTAAAGAAAACATTTATAGAACTATTAAAATAAATGAAAAAAAAAAATTGAAATCAAATTTGAAACAAAATGAATAATGTGAATACTCAGCAAAACAAAACAAAGCTTGTACATTCAGACTGGGAGACTGAATTGTGGGGTTAAACATGTTCTATGGTACCAACCCTCCCCCAGTGCATCTTGTTGGGCAAAAATTGGATTACTCCAAAATGCAAATATTCCTTTCCTAGTATTCCTTTTGTTTATATATATATATATTAAAATTCTTAATAATATTTCAATGAAGTTCAAATATTCGTATCTTTAATTGCTTATTGCTTTTATATATTTAATTGCTTTAATTATACTTCGAGCAATCGAAGATGTTTTTAATTTTCTCTTTCACATAATATGAAAGAAATATTCTTTTCTGAATTTTTTTAAATTCGATCACTTTTATTCAAATTGAATTCTACAATGTATATTTAAATTTTTTAGAATATGTTTTTTAATTGATTAAAGATTTAAAAAATATGATCAGATGTATTTAGAAATTTTAAGTGGGTTTCAAAGTAAATAATTTTTTTGAATTCAAATTAATTCAATGTTGTCTACAATCAGTTCTTTGTGTGTATTTTTTTGGGTGCATGAATATTGTTTGTTCTGAGAAAAAAAGAATGCGTCATGTGTCGTTTGTTTCTCATAAGATTTTACATACATTAATTTAAATATTTATTATTAGTATCACTGCAAGAATAAGAAGTATTTTCTATCAATAATAACAGTAATAATTTTTAACAGAGATCCAAATTTAACTGGAAGTTTCATTTATTTTCTTTATAGCTGTTGAATGTTTTAGTGATTTGATAAATAATCGAATGGGGGGGGGGGGTAATCCCATTCATTCTATTATTTTAGAAACTCAGATAATGTTGTATTTATTTTCATTTTCTAATCGGATATCTATTATTAATATGATTATTATTTATTAAGTATGGAAGTATCTAAATGGTCTGACACACATATACAGAAAAATAAATTTATTTGGGAAATTTTCTATGATTAAAGAATTTTGTAATTTTTCCTCTTTTTTATGAGTGATTATCTCCGTCTGATTTCACTTTTCATGCTTGGGAAAAAAAGTATTTTTTTTTTGTAAAAAAAAATAATAAATGAAAAAAAAAAGAGTATTATGGTGAAAAAAAACCGAAATCGTGGGTAAAATTTTCACTTCCTTCACGTTGGTTGGTTTTATTAACGTAGCATTAGGAGCAACACGAGGGCTATTAGCAACGGATCTCGTAATTTTGAACCTCGGTCAAGTGGTAACGAGGACGACACCTGAGCTTTCAACCACCTCTCCTAATTTCCACACTACGCCACCGGGAGGACTTTGAGCCACAACAGATTTAACATGCATCAGCCCCAGCTGCACGGCGAGTCTTTAGTTGCATCAAGGCTCGAACTTTCGACTCAACGAAAAGCGCTGGCCGCGAATCCGTTGCCATAACCAATAAGCTACCGCGGCCACTCACTTCCTTCATAACTATACACATATTGTTGTTATTATTTTATGTTTTGTTTGTCATTTTTACATTCGAAGGATATGCAAATATTTGAAATTAAATTACTTATGCTGAACAACGCGTAACGCTTAAACGTCAAGTAGTAAAGGAATGATAGTGTTTAATGAAGCAAGAGACAAATTTAGCCATGCTGCGCCAAACAAGGTATAAGGATCCAGGCGCTTGAAGAAATGGAAGAAAGTTAAAAATACTCGACAAGAAGAAGGGGCGGAAATAGAGAAGGATCTCTAGGGTATCCCGAAGGTGCGTTACCTGCGTTTATCAAAGACAGTAAATACCACGAAAAATAAAAAGATCATTATGATATCTTGTGATCATATTGCACGTATTATCTAAAGAAAGTCAGCTCTAGTACGGTCATTAAGTAAATACATAAAAAAAAAAGATTTTTTAATCAAATAGATTGAACAGCCTTTTGTCCTTGCGCCAAAGTTGTTGAAATAATACTGATGAATTTGATAGTACTATAAACATTCATGCTATTGTAATTTACTTATTTTTTTTGTTACGCGATTACTTATGAATGTCTTGAGTATTCTGTAAAAAAGAAGCAAATAAATAGAAATTAAATTATCGGAATATAAATCAAGTTAATTTATTTTATCCTGTCATTAACTTAATTAGGTAAACAAAAACTCAGCGAAAATTTGTGTCAAAGTTTTAATCGGATAAAAACAACAAACAAAAACAAATTGTGTTTTCGTCAAAAGTTTACTCAAAATATCACGTTAAATGTATAATAAGACATAAAAAATATTTTGAATTCGAAAAAATATTCATTATTTTTTTAAATTATTCAAATAATTCTATTAATAATCAGCTTTTAATTTCGTCTCTTGGCATAAAATGAACGACCAAAATCTAATTTGCTTAGTGCTGAAACCAGAGTAAAATTAAGTTTCATCTCTAACTTAATCAAATTATTGCATTTTAACTTATTATTATTGATAGTAACACGCTTTAAATTGCTTTGAAGTATATTCACTTTATAGCATTACTCAAGTATCCCTATTTATATACATAATTAAAAAAAATTTAACATTGAGTTAATCAATAAAAATATAACAGCCGGAATCTGTTACAATTTTTTCCGTAACAAGAGCTTAACCTTTGTTCAATCTCCCTCTAAAGAAGATACAAGTTTTTTTTTCTCCCTAATCATTCTGTATTTGTTGGGTAATAACAAAGGAAGGTACAAAAACGAAATAAAACTGTCGATTTGTTATTAGAAACGACACCAATCTCGAAAACGATTGATATACGTGTAAATCATATGTGAATTTCATGACGAGCGAAACGATATTAATAATTTTTTTTTGTCGTTCACACACAGCAATTGTCAAAACATATTTTCCAGACAATATCATAATGCTACTTCCGAATTGAATGTTAATTTGTAGGAGAGTAACGAATGCAAATACACTTGCTTTAGTATGATAACCACTGAAATACAATGAAATGGGGTAAAGGTTATTTCAGGTGGATCACTGCTCACGCTTGTTCAAATGTGAAGAAAAATACGAAACGTTGTGTGTGAGGAAAGAAGTAATTGGTTCAGTGAGAAAAAAGGGACATTAAAATTTTTCTCCTGTTAGTTATTAAATCAGAAAATTTATTAATGCTGGGATTATTCTTTCAACTGTAAAAGTTTTTTCAATTTGTTTCCTATTCTCTTAGAAGCTATTTTGAAAATTGGATAATGCAATTCGCTTCAGTTCTTACTTATTTTAATAAGTATGGAGTTCAATGGAAGAATTAAAATTGATAAAACAGTATAATTAAATATATTAGCCAAAATAAGGAATAAACTCGAAATTGTTTAAATATTGTTGCACAATATTAACACAGAAAAATAAAATTGTTCTGCTTTGTTTCAAAATTGAAACGAACCTGGAAAAAAAAAACACCATTTATTTATATTATAGACTACAAATTCTTTTTTAAATGATTATTTAATTATTATAATTATTATTATCGATTTTTGTAACTTTAACAATTAATTTATAGTATCTCTTAGAAAATTACATAGTTGTTATCTATTAACAACAAGTATATCACGGCGAAGAAAATTTTAATCTTTGTTGCATTGGAATTTTGAATTATATTTTTTAAGAACACTCATCCGCACACATTTTCACATTCTTCAATAACTGAATGAATGCTGTCGTGAGTAAATGAATAAAGAAAATCAAGTTACACCCTGTGTCTTTATTATGAAAGAGATAAATAGCTTCGGAATAGCAAGATAATTATCGGAACAGTCAAAACGGTCTGACGAAACTCTTTTTATTCCATTGTTATAGACTGTTCCATTATGATGAACGGGAAAATGTAGCAGGTGTATTTATCGTCTGTGACTTCACGATTTTTTGTTATTGTTCAAGTAGAGTTCGTTCACTTTTTAAAAGCTACATAGGTTTCAGTTTTTTCTTTTAAAGAGTTAAGTTATAAAAGTACTAAATCTTAAAAAAAAATATTATGGGGTTTGAAAATTAACCAGAGAGAATTACGAATGCATTTATCGAGATGGTTTTATTTTTGACGACAAAATGTAATAAAAAAAATACGACATTTTGCTAGAGGATGCTCGGAAGCAACTTTTTTTAATTAGATATTTATAAGGAAAAGTTTTTATTCACCATATTTGAAGACATTCAAAATAAGCATTTTCAGAAGAAAAACAATTTATTTCCAAATAAACAATTATTTAAAAACTAAATTTTTTTTCAAAAATTACAGTGTTTTAAAATTTTTACTTCTTCTACAAATTTTAATATTTTTAAACTAATTTTTTTTCTTCTTAATTTTTAGAAGAGAAATTTAAAAAAAAATTTCAACCCGTACACAGAGTAGTGAGGAAAAAGTTTTTCACACCCCTGCATATGGATTCAGTTGCACTTAATTTATTTATAGTTTTACAGTTTTTTTTACAAAGTTTTTCTGAATTTCACTTGGTGTGTGTGCATGTCATCAAATTTTCGATCGTTAATTTAACCAACTTCCCATCAAGCTAGAACTCTGAAACTTTGGAAATCGTTCTTACTTGCCTAACAATGCAATATTTAGACATTTGCGACAAGTTTTAACTAATATTTCAATAATTTTAATAAGTCAAAATATCTCTTCCACTCGGCGCTTTTAGGATTGAGGAAAAAATTTCTTTTCCCCTCTGGGAACACCAGGAATTCCACATATCCCACATGAGGTATCGTAAAAATATTCTACTCACAAAGGGGAGATAGTAAGGGTTGCTGACTTTTAGTCAGTAATCATTCGCAAGAAAGAAAGATTCCAATATTTGGCACCATGTCATATCACAATAATTTTTTCTGAATTCTGGTTCCCATTTTTTTTTTTAATAGAATGACTTACAAACTTTCAAATGCATGTATTGATTTTATATTATGAATTTTTTAATACGCTCACAAATGTATCTTTTTAAGTCAATTTTAAAGTTAAAAATCATATTTTCTAGAATTTCTAGTACAGCATCCCAGAAGTACTAAGAAAGTAGAATTTAAATGATTGGCATATCGACTAGAAATCATGAATTAGTAAAAATTATTAGATACATAACTTTTATTTGCCCCATTCGTAATTTTTTAGTCTACGCAAATTGCTAATAATTTAATCTGAATTTTTTTTTTATTGTATCCATTGCTTAATTATGAGATATATTAATGAAGGATGTGGTGTAATATAGGCTAATATTCCTTAAGAATGAGAAAAATACTATGAAAATATTAATAAGGCATTATATAATAAATATTTGTCTGTTAAAATAATTTCAGAATTTTTTTTAAAAAATTTATTCTTATTATTGTGCAATGCTTTCATGTTCCTTAAAAAATAATAAAGTTCGTTTGTGTTTTGTCCACGTTTTGGGGTCTAGAAAAGTATGACGCGTAATACATGTAGATTTATCTACACTTAGCCAATCATACTCAAATTAGCCTCACTTCACCTCCACGTGGTTAGGTCTGGTAATCCAAAAATATTTGGAAACTAAGAAGGAAAGGCTTGTATGAGTTGTAAAATTTTTCAGTAAAAAATATTCAATAAATGATTGATTAAATTGAAATTATAATTAACTTTTTATGTGTTTATCACATGTTTATTTTGAATTTAATGTATAATAATTAATATACTTTGTCATTATATAAAAACGTTGTTTTTAAAAACGTTGGTTTTTATCTCCAATTTTTTTCTATCAGAAACTATGGGAAGCAATATTAAAAAATAGGTTTATCAAATTTTGTAGATATTTTTAAAAGATATTTTATCTAAATCCCTATTCCAGCACAGAATTATTAAACATATTATGCAAAACAATTTGAATAAACAAAGTGGAAAAAAGTTCTATGTAAAGTTTTTCAAAGATCAGATTTAGCCACCCGAAGTGCGCTTTTTTTTTATAATTATTACTAAATTACTCAATTAAATATAAGAATTAAAGTAAATGATGGAATATCTAGAAATGAATAATAGTAAACTTTTCCCGATATTGAAATTAAAAGAAATGATAAATTATTAAGTTGAATATATTCAAGCTAAAGGTAATTAAATTTGAAGCAAACAATAAAAAATTGAAAAATGATCTTCTATGCTAAAAGTGATCCACCTAAAACAACAACCTCCTGTGTGGCTAAAAAATTACAAAACTCCATATTGATTCCAGAATAAGTCTTAGCATTTTAAGTACGTAAGCGCCGTGAAAAATAAAAACATGACAAAAAGCAGTTTAAAGTTATGAAGGTGAATCAAACGATTTAGCACATTTTATAAGAAAAATTTAAATACCTCGCAAAATAATGTAGCTAGAGCTATGGCGTATTGTTCATATATTTAGAAAAAACGTACAATTAAAATAAGGAAGAAAAAAAAAATTCTTTTCAATAATTTGAATATTGTAGGGTACTATAACTCTCTAACTACGATCGACTGATTTTTCGGACTTGATTTCAGTGAAAAATATAAGATAACCTGTCGATTAATTAAATTTTATTTTATTTTCTATATAACTATGTGGAAACTAACAAAAAATACAATTCTAAAAAGTATTAAATTATAAATATAAATTCTTAGAAATAAATTTTTTTTAAAAAAAAAGACTGTTTGTTCCTTTTTTCGAAGGAGATATCTCTGAATATTACTTGTTTCAATCGATCTTTATAATTCCAATTACTAAGTTCATACCGTTATCAAGTAACTTGCGAAAATTCGATTTTAATTAGATTAAAATAAATAAACATTCGGATCTGGACATTCATTTGTCTTGCAGCTCGTGAAAAATAGTTTTATTCGAAATAAATAACGATAATTAGAAAGTGAATTTCCATTATTAACATCTTAAACCCTAATACTAAAATACATTTAAAAAATAAATTTCGAGTTTCTTATGTTAATATAGAAAGAAACAAAAAGAAATATATATATATATATATATATATATATATATATATATATTCTTAAAAAAAATCAATTATCCCTAGTTTTGAAAGAGCATAACGATGTTTCCTAACTTCATAATTTTTTATTGTCATAATGACATCTTTCTCATAAAAGGTTTTATTTTTAATAATTTTATTTTCTTGGGAACAAAACTGAAAACTGGTATTCATAAAGATTTAAAAAATAGAAATTAAATTATGTCAAGGGAAAAATTAAGATCATAAAATGTTTTCGTGCCTCCAAGCTATATGAATTAGAAGTTGTTATAACTCAAATGTTTATTTGAATAAATTGAAATTCTTAAAACTTCTGCTTAATATTCAGAGTAATATATAACGAGGTTCACTTATTGCAGCGCTATCGTTAGCTCTTAAAGGTTTTACTCATCTCCAAAGTTACTGATCAAAATATAACATTCAACATTTTTTTTTATCTCTTGCGAGTTTTTTGTTATTTAGCAAATAATTTTTAAGAATATGTTATGGTTTATTTTAGAGCTTATATTAATTTTTGCACCGAAAATTCAAAAGTTTAATTAAAAAAATTTTTAAACAATTGTTTCAACCACTGTTTTTAGTTAACAGAAATCCAAAATAAAGCATTTGAATTAGAATTCTTAAATGTTATCTTTTCCATAAACTACATTCACTTGAATTAATTTTTACTTTATTCGAAGGAGGGAAAAAAATGGTTTTCAGCAATATTTCTTTAAAAAAAAATAAAATGAAAGGACAAAAAGGGAAAAGTTATATTTCAAAAACACACATAAAAATATAGAACTTTCCTATAACATCTCTAAATAATTCTAAGCTCGTTAAATATATCCATCACATTTCCTCAACAAATTATGACCTGTAAGAAATTGTAAATTATATTTATTAATATTAATGAATTCCATCATTATTATTCTAGTTATTATTTATAATATGTATAAAAATTAGTAACGAATTTTTGTAACCTGTAAGTAACTGTAAATTATATCTATTAATATCAATGAATTAAATCATTATTATTCTAGTTATTATTTATAATATGTATAAGAATTCGTAACGAATTTTTGTGTGTATTATTGATAAAAAATATTCTTTAAATAATTTTGTAGTTTTTCTGTTTTTCGATGCTTATTATTTTTTTCATCAAAAAATTAGTTTAAATAATTCATGCTTAAAATGCAGCAAATTAAAAAAATGGAAATTAACGAAACAATTAGAAACGTATTTTATATATATTTTAAATGCAAGTTTTTGTAATAAATAAAATTGGTTTATTAAATACTTTAAACAGGTTACTGCATAATAATTATTTGAGAATAAATAATATTTAAAAATTATAACAGTGAAATACAAATTATTGTAACCTGTAGAGCAAATCTGAGGCGTTGTGATTTTTTATTAACTTCGCCTTGAGAAGCAACACAAGGAATATTGGCGATGGTCCTCGTTATTTTGAACTGCGGTCTTGAGACGATTGGATGACTCCTTTGCTGACACCCCCTTTCCCAAGTGTCTAGAAATATTGTAATGCTCTCCAACAGAAAGAAAGTGTGCTATTGCAAAGAAATTTTAAAGGCTTTAAACTAGCAAAATGGGGAAATAGAACAGAGAAAATTTAAAAAATTTAAGAAATAAAAAGAGAAAAAGCCACATTAAAACACAATAAACACAAAAATTGTTTTAAAAATTTAAATCAATCCAAAGATAAACTAAAATTACAGTTATTATATTTCAAATTACTGTTAGTAAAATTCAAATAAATTTTCTTAAACATATTCATGTAAATGTAAATACCTGATTTCGTCACAAATTTGACGTTACGCAAAATATGACTATAAATTTAATCTAAAAATATTCATAATTAGAATTACTAAATAAGGGAACTTTAGGTACCCTGAAGGAGAAAAGATATCTTTTATCATATATATTACTAGAAATTTCATTATATTCTAATTTTAAAGAACTATTTACCTATTGTTTCCTTCATATTAAAATTAGTTTGCAATAAGTCAAAATTCTCTGGATAAAATATAAGCAAGGTTTAATATCTTTATTATTATTAATTTGAAAGAAAATCATAAATATATCAAAACATTCGAAAATTATTATAATTAAAAAACTACCTTCATAAAAACGTAGATAAATATTGGTTAAACAATTACTTACAGGACCATCTTGCGGTATACCTTTAATATTTTATAAACCATATTTAAAAATATACCATTTTCTTTTAAGAATAACATAACTAAATAATTAAAATTATATATGTAATAACCTTATTAATTGAAAATTTGCTATGAATCTATATATTTTAGAACTTTAATTATATCATCTATGTCAATAGAATTAAAAAGGTTTTAAAATCATAGCTATAGATAGCATAAATCTGTTTATTATTGATATAATCTGTTTATTATTGAGCAATATGCGGTCGGGTGTTATCCTGCTGATAAAAGGCATTGGGTACTCCTGGAAGGTAGGGGAGTGTCCTCGGCCACAGTACATCATCCACTTATCATTAGGCCATTATAGTGTCCTGAATACGAACTAGAGTAATCATACGCAATTGCCTCCTCCTAACCATGATGCCGCTTTGCCGTGCGGTGGGGCGTTCCACAATTGCTGCTGGACTGGACCTGTCTCCACATCGACTCCACATTCGTACGCGGTGACTATCATTGGAGAAGCAGCAGCGTTACTTATCTGAGAACACGATCCTGTTTCATTCCGTCGTCCACATCGCTCGAGCTCGGCATCATTGCAGACGTTGGAGTCTGTGCTATAGGATCAATGGCAATGTTCTTAAGGGACGCTATGAGTGCAGCCACTAGCAACCAACCGACAGGAAATGGTTCTGGTTGATACAGGAACATCTAGGGTCACTTGAACATGCTGCAGAATGGAAGTAAAGTGGCTTCCGGGTCCGCCACCGCTTTTCGGTGGATACATCGATACACGTGTACTGACATCACTCTAGCTGCACAGGCACCACTTTCCACATTTCCTTATTCCAACTATCTTCCCACAGATGGTGCACTGTGGACGCATCCAGGAGTGTGTTTGCAGAGATTTTCTGTATGGACCAACCTGCCCTTCTGAGTCCGATCACCATGCCCTTCATAAAATCATTTGTCTGTTGGAACTGCCTCCATTGATGACGGTTTTATATTCTCTACAATTACATGCGCCCTCTGAGACAAGAACAAATTTTCTTCGATAATTTCCCTAGTAGAAATAACGGTAGGAAAATTGAACAGTCTGCATTACAACGTGCGCTGGAGAGCCGAGCATTTCACATCATTCGTAGAATTCGGTGATATGAGTCTACCCTGAAATTTGCATAATTTTCTGGCTACTCCTTCTGGTGTTGCATTTTCAGTGTCGTGTAGCATAATTGACATTGACATCAATGTTGTTATAAATAATTCTATTAGAAATTTCTTTCTGACTATTATTATGATAGTCAGAATGAACTCTAAATAAATAATAATGTCTCTGAATATCTCTAAATAAATTATTATTTTCAAAATGAATTTTCACTCTTTCAATTATTATTCAATAAATAATTATTCTCAATAAATTAGTATCTCTTCCTCTTATTAGATAAGTTAGAGTAGAAACGTTTTCCATATAATAGCATAAATTATTATATATTTTGTCTACATATGTAATAAATAAATCTGTTCAAGAGATTAATAATTGCAGCTTTTAAATCTTTCAAGTAAATATATTCTCTTTATTATTAATATCTAAATTACTAAATACCAATTTTTAATATCATTTTTAATACAGTATTTAAACTTTTTAGAGCTTCTAATGGAAGACCATAGGTAATTGCTAATTTAGTTAATAAAATTATCACAATAACTAAGCCAGTTTGTTTCTTAACATAAAAAATATTTTTCAAAATGTTAACCCTATAATTAGTCCCATGATTCATCATACTTTTAATATTTATCCTCAACAATATCCAAATTAACTATAATCACAAGTTGATATTTCTCACTGATTATCTCATCTATTCACTCTTGTAAACATTACACATACAAATACCATTTTTAAAAAAAATCATTTTTTGAAAGCTAAGAAATGATAATACTAAAATCTTCATTTTTTAGTTTTTTTAATATTGAGATTTTTAATAGCGATTAATTTAATTATATTTATTAAAAAGATTATTAAAATTCATTTTATCAAAAAATTTAATCATATATTTAATGGTACAATATACTACTTTTTTGGAGCTAAAATTATAATCTTCTATACTGTATTTATGAAACAAATATTTAATTATATCCTTAATTAAATGAGTACACATACTCTTTAGTTAATTATCATGTAATAAATTGTCTCTAATTAAGTTAACTTATCTTTTTTTAATGCAAAATAAAAAGTACTTAATAATTATAATATTAAAATCTCTCTCAAAATTATCATTAAGTTCAAGAATTTTTTCCTTAATATCTTTCTTGTTCATAATTTTTCTCCTATCTTTTCTACTCCTTTCCTTTCTCTTAAACCCATTATTATTATTATTATTATTATCCATCCGATATTTTTTATATCATTCTTTTAAAAAAATTCTCTATAATCTTCTTGTTTTATACTTATTAAAATATGCATGCATACACATTCATATATATATAGAAAATATATAGTAATATAAAAATGAACAAAACATCAGGAAATGAGAAAATATGAAAACGGGAGTATTTAAAAAACCATAATATTTTTTGAAAAGACTTATAGGCCTAATTATCCCCATTTACAAAGTATATTATTAAAAATGGTTATAACACCAAAAATACAAATTGAAGAAAATTATGAACAAAATAAACTTAAAAAGGAAAAAAAAAAGCAAAAAATATCTTTAAAAACCATAAGCTAAAAAAATCAGAGACGAAAGTTACGAAACTAAGAGAAAAATCAAAATTTCCAAGCGTAACATTCCACATGTATTAATGTTACTTACAGGAATTATAGTAAAAAGCTAAATTATCAATATATAATTAATCAAAAAGGTAAAAAAACTTTTAGGAAAAATTAAAGAGTAAAATCAACAGAATTACTATACAATAAGTATTATTAGAGTTAAATCAAATTTAAAAAATGGTAATAGATAAATTATTATTGCAGACTAAAGAAAATATAATGTATAAAATAGAAATTAAGTTTTAAAAAGTATTTTTGGAGTAAAACCACAAAGATTGATGCATAATTCATATGAAAAAGAAATGAAAATCATGTAGTAAACGAAGGAAAATGAAAAGAATTGAATTAAAGTAATTGGAGTTCTGCCACAGGCTTAGGATTGTGAGGTGGGTATTCAGTATTAGATCCAACCATGCCACTCAGCAATTACATTATAATTAAAAAAAAAAAGGCAAGGACCGAAAAATTAATACCTAGACAAAACAACTATTATCAAAAAGAGAAATTATAAAAATATCATAAATGTATTAGATAAATTTATTAAGATAATCATATAAAGATAAAAAATACTTTATTCGAAATCTAAAAGTTCTATAAAAAGCATGTAGAAGTGATTTAGAAACTTATTCAAAAATCATGCTATACAAGAGCTAAAAAAAATCGTAACAGTGATGGAGGGACAAAAACACATTTCCCGTTGAAGTAAATTGAACATTAATAGCTAATCATGCCATTTTTATTCAAACGTTAGAAAAAAGATGGCACAGTATTTAAATTATTTAAAGTGAAATGAAATAATTGCCAATCTAATTAATAGTAATTAAAATCTAAAATATTTTAATAAAATTTTCAGAAATTATTTGCATAAATAAAGGAAAATAACTAAATAAAATATCGATAATATTTAAAAATAAGAAAGAAAAAAAATGAGTATTAAAATTTAAATAATTAGCAAATATTTATTCTATTTTGAAATTTTTAAATTTTAAACTTGTTTTTAGAAAATTTATAAGTAAATTAGCTTTAAGTCAAATATAGTAAAATTTAATTAAATTATCACAAATATCTAAAGTAACTTATATTTTATTATGATAGATGTAATTACACAAAATACTTTTAGAATTGAGATTCTCAGGTTACTATTCCAGAGAAAAAGGTAATTCATTCCCGAGAAAATTAAAATTTTCCTTTTTATCTTAAATATTGCTGTGTGTGTAAATTTTATTAATTACAATTGAAAAATTAATATCTAAGTTCTTAGTTCAGTAAAAATTAATAATTAAATTCTCAACTATTATCAGTATACATCAAATTTAAATTATAAGGATAAAAAGATAAATAAGATTTAAGATGTTACAACTATTTCAAAAAAATATTAGGACATTTATACATCTAAACAATGTACAATTGTTATTATTTATAACATATTTGCTCATAATTGTGTAAATATATATATTAGCAAGACTATTACTAACTGGATCAATTTGTGGTGTGCCTTTGATTTATTTATATTTTTTATCGATACATATACAAATACAGTACTCCCTCTATAATCCAGCATTTCACCTTTCCAACCTGCCAGTTATCCGTCAATTTTACACATTAAAACAAGCATCATGTACGTTATTTATGTCTCCAACTTTAAAGGATTCATGTAGGCTATCTATATAAAACTGTACAGTCTTTGTAGTTTTATTTCGCGTGTTTGACACGTTATCTACGTGTACTATATACAAGTAACCCTCTTATAACAATGCATATAAGTTTCTAGAAAATTCCGTGTTGTGCGAAATCGTGTTATATGAGACTCACAACCAGTTCAAAATGGGAAAATACGTTCTGAAACTTGTTAAAAATAAACTCTTTTTTTAAATTCAGTGTAAATAATTTTCATTAAAAATATAAATGTATAAATCATACAAAACACTAAACAAATTATTTTCATTTAATGCGACTTTAATTTAATCAATTTACATTAATAAATGCTTTAATAATAAATTTAAAAAATCTGTTATTTTGATTTGCTTGCTGGATCTTACAAGGTCATTGTAGATTTCATGGTATTGAGGTAGACAGTTTTTTTTACAGCTTTCTTTTGTAATTTCAGTTTCTTTCAACGGAAGGGTCTGTATTAAAAAATGATTCAAGATTTCTACCAAAGCCTAGACCTTGTAATTTTCTTAGTGTTAAATTATAAACTTCACAATTTTCATCAGTGCTATAGATCTCAGTTTGATTAACAATTTTAGATGCCATTTCCATGAAATCCTCTCATCAACTTCTTCCACTAATAAATCTTAAACGTTCTGAATAGCCATATCCACAAATAAAATCGCCTCCAATCGGCTTAGGAAGTTCTAATACACCACCAGTTTCATTTTCTGACGATTCAAACATGTTTTCTATTTCAACCTAAGATGACCATATTTTCTTCAAACATGCATTTAATGCAGATGTTTTTAGTTCTTTCAGCGACAAAGATATGATGACAATGCAGTGCTGAATTGAAAATTGCTTCTAAGCTTTCATTAAATTAACTGATTTCGAATCCGTTACGTCTAAAAACCACCGTAATGATCTTATGTAAGTTTTAAAGGTATTAGTATTAGTAATATGATGAAGATTGGATCGATTAGATTTATATGCCTGTGTACGACCTGAGGACTCTACGACTCTACGATCATAAATTTAAAATCTCATATTTCCTGAACTATTGGAGGAGAATTGCAAGAACGTTTAAACGTCGCACTTAGAAGCAACACGAGGGCATATGGCGACAAACTTCGTCATTTTGAATTAAATCAAGTGACAAGGATAAGGTGACCAGATTTTAACATTCGAAAAGCGGGACACCATTAACAAGGTGGGGGGGGGGAGTCTTGATTAAAAAAATTTGGTACCTAAATAAATTACAAACATAAATCGTCTACATAGCTTATTTGTTGACATCACTTGTTTAACTAACACTAGGACGCAGTACGATGTGTATCGAATGAGAGAGAGTTACACAACTCAATATACGAAGGCGTTACTTCGTGGACGACCAACAAACTCCTTACACCCTGACCCCTTTCTCCCCTCTAAAATTCCCCTCTGTTTCTAATTTTTGTATAAGATGTAATTCCTTTCCAACAATGTTCCAAATGATGCTAAATCACAAGCGAAACATGTCGCCTTAAGAATAAAATCTGTGGAAGTGTACAAAACATTCTCTCATCATTTTACAATTACAAAATGTTTTCGTCGCTGCCTATGTAGAAAACTGCCACTGTTCATTAAATCCAAACAATGGTGGTCGTATTCTAGCAACTGATCAAGGCGAACTCTGATAAACAGTTCCTGATAATCAGTTCTCAACAATTCTTTTTATTATTAAAGTTTAACAATATAAAATTTACAAAAATAATATAAAACTCATGTCCTGGTGAAATAGCTACATGGAAGCCGAAAACAGTATATTCCCTTCCCGTTCTCCCGCCGTTCCTTAGCTTGTCGTGCATTCTTTTTAAAAATCGGGACTTTCTTAAAACCCTCGGGACGCGGGATAAATTGTTAAAAAGCGGGACGTCTGGTCACCTTAGACAAGGACGACACATGAGCTGACACCACATTTTCCAAACTTTCACACCTTGACAGTGGGAGGATTTTGAGTGGATCTGATATAACATGCTTCAGCTTCGCTACACGGTCTTCAGTAGAATCAGAACTCGATTCTACGACTCGCTGGAAAAGAACGCCGGCAGCAGGCTCGCGACTATGACTACCCTTAAGCACGGACACTAGAACATGTCTTAAACATTACGTAAATGATTTTTATATTGATATTGTTATTGGTTTTTTTTTTTAATAATTCAGCTTTCGCAGAAATGAATATAATCATAAACATAAAAGTTGGATAATATTTTTAAGCTATGTGAAAGAAATTAGGCTGAGAATAAATTAATGAAATAAAGAAATGAGAAATGTCATGAGACTTTTTAATATATTGTAATGATAATGTAAATGATATTCATAAA
Source organism: Nephila pilipes (assembly GCA_019974015.1). Lineage (NCBI taxonomy): Eukaryota > Metazoa > Arthropoda > Arachnida > Araneae > Nephilidae > Nephila > Nephila pilipes. The sequence continues at coordinate 57,534 of BMAW01082556.1, forward strand.
GCATACATTGTTGGAAATTTAGAGAATTAATACTTATCTTTATGATGATTGCATTATTATTAAATAAAATATAAAAATATTATTTTTTAAATTAATGGTGAGGCTTTTTACGGTTGATAGATTGTTTACTAATGTCACATTTAGAAGCAACACGAGGACTTTTGGCCACAGACCTTGAAATTTTGAACCGCGATTAAGTAACGAGGACGACACCCGAGCAGGCAACTTCTTCTCTGAACTTCCATATCACACCAACAGGATGACTTGGCTGATGATTTAATGGGCATCAGTCCCTCTACTTGAGGGGCTCTTTAGTGGCACAGATGCTCGCTTCCGATGCACGAAAGCAAAGCCAGGCTCGAATTCATGACCTTGACCACTAGACTACCACGGCCACTAGAAGATTTTCGAATGCGAATTGCTTGTATTTTTGTATAGATAGTAATAAAATAAACAGATTATTCCATTCCATCAACAATAACAAAAAATGTGTGAAGTTTTCAGTTATTATCTTAACATTAATGAATTTAACTTCGCTAATTTTCGCTTCACTTAACACTAATTTGAATACCAAAATATACAAAAAAAAAAGTTTCAGAAAAGAATCTCGAATTTTTTTTTTGTGTACAAATTATATATTTTTGTATTTTAAAAAAAAGAGTAAATTAATTAAAATTCGTTGAGAAGCTGAAAATTCAAGTTCAAAATTTGATAGCATAAATTCTTTATTCTTATAATTATTGCTTTTGTTAAGGAATATAATTAAACTTTTCTGGATTAATTTCGTTTTGCAATATTCTCAATTTTTATTCACTTAGGACGGAGGGTGGGAGGGTGGATATCATTATTCCACAAAAATTTTCAGACAGACACCGCTTTTTCTGCGAATTAATATTTTCTTTCTTTTCCCAGTTTTTATTTCAGAAAGCTTTTATTTTAATTTTGTACGTTAAATAATAAAAATATGTTTGGCATTTAAAATTAATTATTTTTTAATGTTTTCGAAGAGTTGTAATTGAAAAAACACCCACATGTATAATTTATTTTCCGCTGAAAAAGCTTAATTAATTATCTTTTAATACACAGTATAAATAATTTTAAATTGCATATTTATTTATAATGTTTTAGGGGAAGGTGATGATAAATTGGCTTTTTTTTAAAAAAAAATAAGTTTTACGGATATTTTTGACCTTTTTAAAGAGAAAAAATTGCAGTGGAAAAATAAGTTTTAGTGGAAAAATATTTTTAGTCAGCAAGAGACCCCTAAGCTCTTTCCTTTTTTAATATTTTAACTAATGATTTACTCTACTCTTATTTTTATATCTATTTCTACAGTTTGATTAATGTTATGATAATTTGAGAAATTTTGTAATTTTATCTGTCTATAAAATTTTTATAACATTGAAATAAAGAGCTTGATAATTTTTTTTATTCTGTTTAAGATAGTATCACCTTTATTTTATTTAAACTGCATTCATCATTTTGTTAAACTGAACTGAATTTTAAATAGCGCTTAATTTACAGCGTCATGTATTTTTGATATGCATTTTATGTCTCAATGGAAGACTTATCATACGAAAATATTTACATTATATATTGCATTTAGTATAAGAATTATTTTTAGTAGCAAAGTGCTTCAAGTGAAGTATATTATTTATACTGTAATAAAAGAGATTATGATCGTGTGTCTGGGATAATATATCGAAAGCTTTTGTTATTTTTTAAATAAAATATAAACGTTTTCCATCATTTTCAAATTGATAATATAATACTATTTATATATTCTTAAAATGTTTCTGTTTCATTCTTGGCTTTCAATGTACATTTTTGGTTGTCCTTTGATGCCAAGTAAAAATTTGATTGCTATCGCATTGAGTTTTCAACATCATTTTGCGCCGAGTTGTCATCGTCGATCAGACCTGAATTTATCATTATACACCGGAAATCGAGCGAAAATCAAAACATTGGGTTGCTTCAGGAGATTCTTTTCCAAAACAAGTAATATAAAAAAAAAAAATTAAAGTCAATTCCTACTTAGGTCAACAAAGAAATTTTTTATTTTAGTTACTTTTTATTAAGTTATTTGGCGGTATTTTGCCAAATGTGGCTTCTCTGGTTTGCTTCGAGGACTTAACGTTCAGCCAAAAAAATCGCCAAGTTTGGCGGGATTTTAAATAAATTTTAAATTGCGCCAAATTTTAAATGGCCATTTGCCAATTTCAAAAATCACCAAGTTTGGCAATTTTTGAAAAATCGCCAAGTTTGGCAATTTTTGAAATCGCGCCAAGTGGTGGACTAAATTGCATTTTCCCCAATTACATTTAATTAAATGACTTAATATTTGGAAAAACTATATTAACATCAAGTATCATCCACTACAAGTTTAAAAAAATGTATTTGAACTTGAGTGGATGAATACAAAGTATTTTATTAACGATTGAAAATTTGAACAAGATATATATAGGGAGAAAGAGCGAGCTAATAATTGGAATTTAAACAGAAAAACGGTCTCATTGGTCGGAAAAGTTATGACGAAGAATTTTCGAGGTGCAAAAGGCGTCATGAGACAGTGAGTCATGATGCTTACTAAAAACAAACCATTTTCGATGTTTCGAGCACCATGTCTCGAAAATTTTAAGGACTTATTGAACGACCTCGTACGAATGCTAATACAGCTATTGGTTATTAATTAATTGCTCATACAATATTATTTATGTTTATAGATGTGGTTTTCTTTGTATAAATGAATACTGAAATATATAGTCATCTTAGTGTTAAAGTATGATATCCATTGTTTTTAATTTTAAAAACTACAATATTATTATTAAAACGTTTTTCTGAATTTCACTTGGTGTGTGTGTGTGTGTGAGTGTGTGTGTGTGTCATCAAATTTTCGATCGTTAATTTAACCAACTTCCCATCAAGCTAGAGCTTTGAAATTTTGGGAATCGTTCGTACTTGCCTAACAATGCAATATTTAGACATTTGCGACAAGTTTTAACTAATATTTTCTTTAATAATGCAGTTTAGCCCAAACACTTGGCGCGATTTCAAAAATTGGCACCAAACTTGGCAATTTTTTTTTTAATAGAATGACTTACAAACTTTCAAATGCATGTTTTGATTTTATGAGTATTATGAATTTCTTAATATGCTCACAAATGTATCTTTTTAAGTAAATTTTAAAGTTAAAAATAACTAACAGTTTTAACTAATATTTCAATAATTTTCTTTAATAAACTTTGCTACCATATAAAAACGTTATTTTTAAAAACGTTGGTTTTTATATCGAATTATTTATGTTTATAGATGTGATTTTCTATGTATAAATGAATACGTGATTATGTAGTCATTATAATGTTAAAATATGATTTCTTTTGCTTTTAATTTCTTTAAAAAAAGTGTAGATTCTTTAAACTATGGATAAAATAATCCCGTGTTTCCTTGTCAAAGGTAAGGAAATATATATATAAGTATATTATATTTAGATTGAAACATTTAAAGGTTTTCTCTTTCTGGGTAGGAAAACTTTAGAATGATCTTCACTTATCTTATTACCGAGACACAAAAAGTTGCATACAAATAAAAATGGATTAAAGACAGAAAATGTAACGTAACTTTTGTAAGTCAACCAATCGAAGATCTTGAATGAACTGGTCCACAATTAGGTATTCAATATGATAAACATTGCCTGCTATATTGATCCTTCAACAGATTTTATATTCTTGTGTATTTTTACGGAATTCATGAAATCACACAAAAATAAAAGCAGTTAAATCATTTTTTAGAAAAACATTCACAATAGTATCCTTACTGTTTTCTCACAGCTCAATATAATTTTTTTTAAAAAAAGGGAGACAATCTTAGCCCGCTTCTTATTTTTATCGAATAAGAGGAAAATTTATTTTAAATATACTCTGTCTATATTTTTCAATGTATTAGGAAATGTTTTTCCCAATGGACCAAAAGACTTCATTGCATTTTTAGATGGATAACAAAGAAATCCTACTTTATATTTAATGTCGATTTGGATAATTTAATCGTTCAGGTTTTATTTTTAACAATTTTCGTTTTTAGTAACTAATAAGATTATCTCTTATTTTTACTACTCTATTTTGTATGTATTTATTCTGTTCTATCAATTCTACTTCTTCGAGCGAGAACGCGTTTATTTCTCAAAGCTTATACAAATATATTTTGAATTGAAGTGAAATACATCTTCTAAATCATGCTTGTCTAAAGTGCGGCTCACGGGACGCATGTGGCCCAAAAGCCTTTAAAATGCGGTCCAAACGTGAATTAGGAAAATATTGGATTTTATATATAGCTTTTTTAGTAGACTTAACAGAACATTTGAATGATTTAAATTTGAAACTTCAAGGAAAAAAATCAATTTATTAATAATATGTTCCAAGCAATTACAGCATTTGAAAGAAAATTGAAATTTTGTCTTAGTCAAATAAAAGTAAAAGATTTGACACATTTCAGTACTTTGGCTGCACATAAACCTGTGAGTTGCACAAAATATGCTACATTAATTTTTGATTTAATTCAAGAGCTTGAAAATAGATTTCAACATTTTTGAAAAAAGGAAGAGTATTTGAACATATTTTCTATCTTATTTTCTCTATAAATAGACAAATTGCCTTCAAATCTTCAAATGGAATGCATTGAACTGCAAAGTGACATTCAACTGAAAGAAAAATTTAGGAATGTTTCTTTACTGGAGTTTTATAAAGTTTACCTACCCCGCGATAAATATCCTATTTTTCACAATCATGCTTTATTAATGTCTTCAGCTTTTGGCAATACTTGTATTTGTGAACAATTATTTTCAAGAATGAAGCTTTCAAAAATCAAAAATAGAACAAAGATCACTGACAAACATCTTGAAAATGCAGTAAGAATTGATACCTCGTCTATTGAACCCGATATCGATTTACTTGTTCAAGAAAAGCAGATTCATCCCTCTCATTAATTTGAATTTTTTTCATCTTTATGAAATCCAAACTAAATGAAACGAAACTTTTACAAGTTTAAAATAAATACGTACTTATCTAATTCAAATTTAAAAAATTA
>BMAW01082574.1:12364-35170 GCA_019974015.1 Nephila pilipes
GTTCAAAGTTTTTCTGCAAAAATGAAGGCTCTCTTCGTCTAATATAAGAACCTGGTCCAAATTTTGAACATATTTCCAGGCAGAAAATTCGTCCAAACATTCCAATGAATTTGCGATTTAGTAACACACAACTTTTTATGATGCAGTATTTTTCAAATTCAGGAACATCCCAAATTACGTAATTTTTCACGAGAATATTTATAAATTTCAAAGCCATGTATCATGACAGAATAGAAGACGAAACATTGAACACAATTCACGTAGAACCTTAGGATTGATTCAGTTCGAAATGAGTAACATAATGAAGTATGCTAATCTCTAAAAGAAGCAAAATTAGAACATAAAATTAATATTCGAATACTTTTTTTTTATCGTAAATAGTGTTCCGAATTTGGGTCCTACACTTTAACATTATTCGATGACAGCCTTAAAAAAGAAGAAATTTCCCCTTTCAATTCTGGGTAAACTTAACAGAGGAATTCGATTGGCCAACATGAAAAGCTTTCTATCGCCCTTTGGTTTAACTTCTTTTGTTGTAGATAGCATTCGAAAACTGACCACAAGTAAAATATACCTGTCATACCATGTAGCTGCTAAATACCAGTAGATGATGAACCACCGAACTTTACTCTCAGAACACCACATGAGGACTATGGAATTAACACAAATAATACATAATAATAACATAAGTATGCATCACTCTATACATTGTCATCAAGACGTTATATCCAGTTTTAGTATTCTGGCTTTGCATTCCAAACACCGTACATGTACAGCTTCAGATATTCAAATTATTTTTGAAATAGTCTTAAAAACATTTAGTCATTAACACAATAATTATTTCTAAAATTTTAACAAACATTATATTAAAACATTTAAATAAACTATTAATTATTTGGAACTTGCACCACATAACCGAAGAACCACTTGCACCACATAACCACTTGTCATGTATATACAGTATAATTTCCACCATATTTGCTGTATGCAAGAAATCCAATGACAAATTTATTTGGAATAAGGTGGTAAAAGAAGAAAACGAATGAAATTCAAAACACTCTGCTAATGGGAAATTTTAAAATAACTGCTTCAAAGAATAATATAAAAAATTATGAAACAGATTTTTACACAAAAAAAATTGTTAACTGCTGTTATAGACAGAGAAATGTGGTGCTAAACAATCATATAATACATTTAAAAATACTGTATAAATGAGTCTCTTTTTTATAAACTTAGTCAAATGAAATAATATTAGTGGTTTTCCATTTACATATGACGTACAAATTGACTGTAAAATAATAGCATAATTTTTTTTCTAGGAAGACATTTAAGAAAAAAGGAGCCACAATGAAGATCTTGAAAATCGAAAAAGAGAATAAAAAAATATTCTTTGAAAATTTAGTTCAAAGTTTGTGAAAGCAGACATTACAGTTACATACAGTTTCTTTTTTGAACTAATTATTCCAGTTTCAATTGAAAAAATAATTAATCGACTTAAATTTTTAAAATTTATTCCAGTGATTTGTTTCGAATTAGAAGTTAACTTTAAATCAACTTTAACAAAAACAGCTGCTGAGAGATTTAAATTTGTATTGAGATACAGACAAACAGACCAAATAAAATATTGATTTAATAGATTTGTAAGCTTAACTTAACATCTTCCGTGATTTTCCTTATAACTTCATGGTCGACCCGAACAAAAGCAGGGCTCGTTGGGAAACTGATTAAATAGACTTTGAAAGAAATTTCATAACAAAATAATAATTTAATGCATTTTGCTATTTATGACATAATTGGTATAGTAAAAAAATATATTGGTATCGTAATTGAACGAATTGGTATACAGAAAATGATAAATAATTAGTTTTAACAAAAGTAAAATTTCAATCACGCACTAAAAATCATTAATAAATTATATAACAGAAGTAAAAACGGTACGATCCATTATTAACGTTAGATCACAAATTATTAGCCACCCAAAGGACTATTGCTTTAGTTAACCAAAAAATGTCGTACCTGACCACTTTAAAAAAAATATATCTTGCTTTTGCTTATATTTTTTATGTCTACTTTCACCAGAAACGAACTTTGTTTTCAAAAATACGCCACAATATATTTCTCCTGAATTTTTTATTGGATTCAAATAGCATAACTATACATGCCTGATACCTGCTTTCACCACTAATGAACTCAATTTTCAAAATATGCAGTATTAAATTTCCCCTATTTTTTTTTATTGGGTTGAAGAGAAACAAATATAAAAATTATGTATTTTATTTACTTATCGATTTATGCATTACCTTCAATCGTATGTAAACTGAAATAAAGATATGACTGAAAATAAAGAATATTATTCAGAATTTCAAGATAGCTGTGAGGCAGCTATTATTTTAATCACCTAAGGTGCTATTGTTTTAGGTGGATCACTTTTCAATTTTTTATCGTTTGCTTCAATTTTAATTACACAACACACACACATTTAGCTTATATATATATTCCATTTAATAATTTATCGTTTCCCTCAATTTTAATATCGGAAACGTAAATAATATAAGAATATAAATAGTAAATATTAAATAGTAATATTAATATTTACTATTGTCCATTTCTCTATATTTCATCATTTATTTTTTAATTCTTACACTTAATTGAGTAATTTAATAATAATTACGAAAAAGCGCATCTTGAGTGGCTAAATATATTCTTTGCAACACTTTACATAGAACTTCTTTAATTTTTTTTTTTATTATTTTCAATTTTAAGAAATATATTTCAGTCAATGCGATGGTAATGTTAATGCAATTATTGGTAATTATTGGTAATGTTAATGCAATTTTCATAATAGTAACAAAATTAGACTCAATTGAAAAGAAATTATTTTTAAATAAATATTGTAATCTTGTGATTCTTGAGGGCTAAACTTGGCGGAATATTTTGATTTCAAATCAGTCATTTCAATCAATCCCGCCTTGAAAGATCTTATTTAATGTCCTTAAAATATGGTTTTCTAGGAAAGCAGTACCGTTATCTAGTGACCACAATATTGCGGTGAATGACATCATTAATCTTCCTAGTTAAGTCTTTCCTAGGAAAACATAACTTACCGTTGATTTGCATTATGCTCGCATTCAACGCTTTTTAGGAAACCAAGACATCTGGTTTACATAGACAACATTTTAGAGGCGTCATTCGCCGCAATATTACGCGACCACTAGATAACGGTACCGCTTTCTAAGGAAACCATAGCTTTACAGTTACCGTGTTGTCTTTTATGTTTCAAGTCGTTCTTGTATTCTCACATCACTTTCAAAATCGTTGATTTTATCACAACTTAAAAATAATAAATAATTGTTCTTGATGGCTTACGTCTAAAGTGCAACTAATAAAAAATTATGAAAAACTTAGTTTTCTTAACTGGATTTAATAATTCTTTTCAGTTTTTTAGCCATAAAAGAAAGCATTTCATCTTGTATTCTTTGAGATAAATAGGAATTAGATGGCGAGATTCTGTGCAGTAATCCTAATACTGTGCAACGATTGGATCGAAACTTGCAAATAATTATATGAGGCCTACAAAATTGCATTGAGTGGTTTATATAAAGCATCAATACTTCCCCTGAACACCAAGTTATGCTCTGATAAATATAAAATTGCGGTCTCTATACGTTCACAAATGCATTTTAATTATTATTTTTTGTCAATAATGTTTCGCGTTTTCCTATTCTTTTCAAGTTGTGTCAATTTGAGTGTAGCTTGTAAATGATATTTTGACTTTTCATGACTTTGTAATTGCGAACTTAACAGATAAAAGTTATGCGCATGACACTCAATGTGGCATCTTTGCACATTGAATAATAATCTTCGTTCGCAATATTCTCTATTCGTTAATTTTCTTAAATAATTTTCGGAAAAAAAACATTCTTTTATATTTATCATTCGGGAAAATAATAGTTCTTTACTTATGTCATACGTTTTTTGTAAAATAGGCATTCTAAATTTATCGTACATTTTCAGGCTAAGTATTAATGTCACAGATATCGACAATTTCGCAGTCTCTTCGTTGATCTTTGGAATAATAACATCTTGTTCTTTATTCGACGCTCACAAGAAATCCTGCATTTGTACATTTCCTTTTGATTCATGATTATCTCATCTCCTTATTCAGAGGTTTTTTTTTTTTTGTATTATCTCTTTCCACTTCATTAAGACGACAGCCGTCTTTGTTATGACCAGGAATGCTTTTGTGAATGTCGCATGGCAAAATTTCATATCCGAGACTTAAATTTCCCTGTTCCTGTGAAATATGCGTTTCTTCACTTTATTGCAAAATTTTCAATTTTTAAATATTTTCAAAGGCATTCCTCTGTGTTTTTCGCAGTATCATCTCCCTTTATCTTTCCTTTAATTTATCAGAGCAACAAATATACTTCCTTCCTTCTCCGCGATTCATACTGAGTAGTTGTCAAAAAACAATATCATGAAAACATACAAATATGATAAAAAGTACAGGATAACGTAACAGATGAGTTAGTAAAGTAAACAATTATACATTCTAATAATGCATTTTTTGTAGTATGATTAAAACATTGAAGGTCGTGCTTTCTTTTACCTCAATAGCACTGAAATTTCTAGCTGCATTACAAAGACAAATTCAATAATATATTACATTAAACACTTATCTTTCTTTTAAATACGGATACTTCATTTTTATTTTCACACTTCATGATAAAAATGTACGGAGTACAATCAACTTCCACGATGCACTTAGAAACATAATTTTTATTAGTTCACTAGTAGGCACAAGCTATCTGCAAATTTAGTGATTCATTCAAAGTATCAAACATTGTCTTCGATTCATCGACGTAAAATGGGAGATAATATTCAAATATATGTATATTCGGATTAAAAATAAATAAAGCTATTTTCATTTTGCAAAATCAGTCAACGGCGTGGGGCCTTAGGTGATCTAACCATTCTCATTCTCTCGTGCAGTTGTGGTTATAATGCAATGAAAAGCTACACACATATGAGTAAGAATAAAAGTAACTATAGGGCTTAACTTAAGCAACCAGTCAATGGGATAACTAGCTACCTTTTGTGTCAGTTGAATCGATGCTTGTAAAATTTTTTGTGAGAGGTGCGAGGACGAGAGATAGTATTCTGATTGGTAAATGTAATTTGTCTGTAATTTGTCTGATCTAAATGTAATTTGTGGAGATGGATATTGTTTCTGTCTGTGGGAGTTTAACGTTAGAAATTTTGAGAATGAATAGAAATCAGAAATTTATAAAAATATTTTTAGATCTTTTAATTTTTGCGTCAGAGTTGGAATCTGAAATGTTATTAGAGAATTGTTTTTGATGTTTATGAGAGTATTAGAGAATTTAAAGGTTATTTTTTTGCATGGTGGCTCTAATAGTTAGAAATTGAATTGCACTACAGATATCGGTGTTTCTCATGAACCATCTAGCATTAACAACTTGTCTTATAATATTGTTCTGTAATTATTCTAGTTTGTTTATGTGTATTTTAGCAAAAAGCCCCAACCTGGGCAACTACAAGTTAAGATTGGTATAAGAATCAGAGTATTAGATAAGCAACTGGTTTTCTACACTTAATTTCGAATTCCGAGCAATTAAGGGGCAAATAGAACTCTCTCTAGTTCGAAATTTCCTTACGATATGTATGATGTGTTGTTCAAACATGAGTTTCTTAATTAAAATTATAACAAAGTATTTTATGTGTTGAGACCAAGTGAGTTTTTGGCGGTTGATATAGACATCAGGATTATTAATCTATTGCATGAGAAGAAGACGTTTTCCGTTTTGTTGACATTCAGGGCTATTTTCAGTTTGGAAAACCATCTTCTAGGAGTGTGATACTTTTTTTCAGTGCTTTGGCAATTATGTTACTGACATCTGAAGCCTCTGTTGTACTTGAATACATACTTAACCGCACTCTTCAGTGCTAATAGAGAAACAAAGAAGCAAATGTTATGTTTATATTTCAGTTCTTTCACTTTTCCATATGAGCCATCGAATGAGACCTAATTCATTACTAGAATCATAGTAACTTGGAAAAAAACGCCACTATCTCAAAAAGGCGAATGTTTCGTGTTTTAGAATATACGATTTTTCATCACTTATTTTTGTGTAGTTAACACTTAGAATAAAGTATGAATTTCACGTTCCGGACCACCGGAACAATCTAAACTGGTTTCGACATTTCAAGAACACTGTGTCAAGGAAAGAGACTTGATAGACCAAGGGCTCGGGGCGATGTATTGGAGATTAGAGTTTAAGGTCATTTTAGACTCAGCTCATAAAAATCAGCACGTCTCAATAGTTTTGAACTGCTCTTCCGCAACCAACTGTTTGGAAAATTTTACGTCGGTTATTAAATCCGAAACCGCATCGCATTCAGAACGCACCTGGACAATGATATACTCCAACGTCTCAAGAAGAATTGGACTACTAATATATGAATGTTTGTCGCGTAACAAAAGGAAGACATGTAGAACATCCATAAATGTTTGAAAACAAAACTGCAAAAATTTTATCTTTTTTTTATGAGGCATTGATCACTTTCATATTTGAATTTTTTTTTTTTTTTTTTTGAAATATTGTAGATTTTTACCCAATGATTATTTTATAATCATCCCGTGTATTACTCGCCCGCATATTGTCTTCATTCGCATTTGGTCCATCTTATCGCTCTCTCCATCTGATTCGGTGGTGACAGCTCAGAGTGGTGTGGAAGTTAGGAAAGGGAAGTCCCAGCTCAAGTGTCGTCCTCATTACTTGACCGAGGTTTAAAATTACGAGGTCCGTCGCCAGTAGCACTCGTTCTGCTTCTATTCTACAACCGATCGTGCCACGTTAATAAAACCAAACCATCAGATTCGGTGGTGTCCTAGTCACTTGACCGAGGTTCAAAATTATGAGGTCAATTGCCAATAGCCCTCGCGATGCTTCTAGTACTACGTTAATAAAATTAACCAACCAACCATCACATTAGGTACCGATTTAAAATCGATTGGAATTGAGAAACTTAAATTTAGCTCAAATAGTACGAGGAAGTGTAAAAAACAATTCAAATTTATATACACATGTATTTAACTAAAGTATCTTGTCTGAAGCTTTATTATGGCTTACAAAAAATAATGAAATTTAATTCAATATTTAAAAGAGCATCTCATTGCCACCACTACAACTGCTGAAAAATTCTTTTATGAAAATGAAATATTTTTTCGAAACTTTTTATAAGTTAATGATGCGGTGATTAAAGTGCTTTTTATTACATTCAATAATTTCTATTCTGCCCTTAGTTTTATTTACTTACTTCTACAGATCAGCGTCAGCGCTCATTTGATCCTCGGGAATTCATGCCAAGAATGGGCAAATATCATCACTTTCCGGAAACCTTCTGGAAGTTTGGCGGGTTTTAGTTTGTCCCTTAAAAAGGCATACAACGTCATCACATACACTCCTGTAACAATTTATCCACTACTTTTCACACCTCATCACTAATTTCCTCTCCATTCTACATTTTCACACATCCGTTGTAAAAATGCTATTTCTATTAACGATACGGTCGGACTTAATGAAAAAGATTCACAGATAGGACAAGTAACTGACATCGAAGATCTCTGCATCTTCTCTCTCACAGATATTCTACCAATCCATTGATTGTTTTTAAATTAATGAAGATAAAAAACGCTTAACATCGAAATTAAATTCCATGTATCACGATGACTATTAGATTCAATAAATGGCAAATCTTATAACAGTTTGATTAATTACACTATCCCTCTTCATCAATTATACTATACGATAAAATTGGAGCTTAATGATTCTTATTGATAAGAAATGGATCAATAAAATGCTTTGTAAATAATATTCTTTTGGACTAATTTTTCATTAAAAGTTTTATTGATTATGTATGAAGACGAAGACATTGTGATAAAATAAGTTAAGTTTTAATTAAAATGTTTTTATGTATTTCATTTGGTGTGTGTGTGTCATCAAATTTTCGATCGTTAATTTAACCAACTTCCCATCAAGCTAGAGCTCTGAAATTTCGGGAACCGTTCTTACTCGCCTAACAATGCAATATTTAGATATTTGTGACCACTTTTAACTAATATTTCAATAATTTTTTTTAATAAATTTGCCCCCATTTAAAAACGTTGTTTTTAAAAACGTTGGTTTTTATCTCGAATCATTAAATATACGCTAAGCATAATCTATTTCTTAAAAATGTAGACAGAATTAATGAAAAATACAACTTAGAATTAAGATATTATAGCAACTATATTGTTCTTAGACTTGTAATCTAAGTAATTTATGATGGATTTGATGTTGACTGCTTCTTCTCACTCTATATCTAATGATGGATTTGATGTTAAAAACTCAGATACGAAGAAAATAAATAGATTTCTTAAGATATTAATAATTAAAAAATAATATCTGTAAATTATTTCTTTAAATTTAATGTAAATATGACATATTCGACTTGGATTATAAAAAGATGCATGACTAACATTTTAAAGGAAGATATTGATGCTAGAAAACTTAAAATTTAAAGTGAAGTAATTATTTTTTTTATTTTTTTTATGTATTTCATCGATCATATTTTGTAAGATATTACTCGAGTGTAACATTACAGAATCTTAATTTGAATAAATATGTTGCAAAGAATTCGGGTGCGAAGTTATCAGGTTGGCAAGAGATGGCGTTATTTCATAAAAAGAATTTCGTACTGAAGTACCGAGCGAACCAGACGATGATCTAAAGCAATGGCTTCTTAGGAAAGCGGTGCTACTGTCTGGCGGCAGCAATATTACGGTGGATGATATCATTAATTTTCCAAATCAAATGTTTTGGTGGCATCCTACACCGTTTTTTGCGGACGCCAGAAAATGGCTCCGATTTTTTAGGAAACCATAGCTTAACACCAGAGGAGGAATGATTATGTAATGACAGGATTAAATGGCTTGATAATTTTTATCTGTTTTTTGGATGTTACAGCATGTGTTGTCTATTTAGTGTGTAGTGTGTTCGTAAAATTTATATATCGTGTCAAAAACGAATAAATAATGAAACCGATACAGATTATTCTAAGCTACGCGAATACCGAACGACACCTTATAACAATGTCATTATCTTGAGTCTGGATCATTACACCATCAGGAGGTGTTATAAATTACATTTCTTAAATTTTTGACATTTTCAAAAATTTTCCTTATGATAAGATAACAAATGAGGAAGGTTTACTTACCAAAAGAACTATTTCCCAAAAGTCTGTCTATAGATAACACCTTTTGAATATCTTATTACGTTAGCAACTGTAGCATTTTCTTCATAGACGTCTTCCCTAGATATCTTGCACAGAGATTAACAGGGAATTATTATCTGCCAGCACTAAAAAATAATAAGACATTACCTAAATGCTACGTCAGTTTTTGAAATATCATATAACTAGTCCTAACTGACACGATTCGCATTTATTTTAATCATTCGTTATTCTAGCATTGAAATTTATAAAAGTGGATGTTTAGAGTAGGAAAGTATTTTCCCCATTTTAAACCTTTTGATATGATCTATTTTGATAACTCTGCTTTTCATAAGACAAGATTTGTTTTCTCTGGAACTAATTAGCAATAAATGGAATGTTTTTAGCAGATTCGGACGCTTCATGTGTAGTTACAGACTCTCTAAATTGTCACACGTACCGTCATTTGATAAAATCTACGGGAGAATAAAAGTCTGGCTTATGTGTATGTGTAGATAATCAATAAAGTAAATATATAAAATGTTCTTTATACTATTCTACTGGCTGCAATCGCGAACATTTTTCACCTTTCGAAACCCAGAATGCCACTGGTTATTTATTTTGAATCACCTGGTATGGTTACTCAAAAATCCAACTTCGCATTCATTTCACCTGATCCTGCTTTGCATAAGATTTCGTATAATTTTAAGTACATAAGGATTTGACTTGCGAGAAGGAATTAGTATATACGTATTCTATATCTACTTGTTCCTGATATGCAATATTCTAGATAGGTCTTTTTTCGAATTTTAGAAATTTTTGATAAACATAATTTAATGGCATAATTGTTTTAATGATTTAATTGTTACAATAAAATATTTAACAGGACTCAAGGACTGGGATTCATTTATTGGAATTATTTCTATCAATGCTTGTGGCCTACTTCCTTCACTATTTCATTTTAAAGCTATCTTAAATTCTAATAAAATAGTCAACAAGTTCGAGACTCCAATTGATGACACGTAAAAACAAAAACAAAAAAAAAAAATTATTAACTGACGAAGAATATATGAGATCGCTCTCTCGAATCGTTCTTAACTCAGTCAATCCTACATTATAATCTAATAATAATATCTTAGCCTACCAAATCCCCCATAACGATTAAAACACTTCTATATAACAACCAATTGAAAATCTTGGTACACTGATTCGGAATAACTTTGATCTGACCGATCCATTACGATTGTTCAATCCAATTTACAAATATCTATCAGCTTGTCGTTATCCTCTACTTTCCTTTTCTCTCCTTTCCATTCTATTTCACTTATATCTCACTATCTTTAATTAAATTCACTTCACTTTTTATTTTTAACTAATTTACTTAATTGCATTTCATTCTGATTGGGAAGAACTTGTAATTTTATGCAATTCACAAATTATCAAGAAGTTCCCGAGGTTAGAGAAGGGAAAATAGCGAATAGCCCATCTGATAAAATTTATTGAAAGCTAACTATAATAGTCTAATATAATTATCTATTAAAAACGCATGTCTTTTTTCTCTCACGATCTTAAGGCTCCCGTCTACCCGCCATTTTGATTTCGTAGACGTAATGTTAATTCTGTGGAATTTCGACTAAAATTCTCAAATCTTTACTATTTGATTCCAATATTGTGTGTCTGAAAGAGCAAAAAAAATAATGAAGGCTTTGGCGGAATTACTTTTTTTCCTCCGTTTTTTAAAAATATTTTTTTTTTAAAGATTGGAAAACTTACAATCGAATCATTAAAAATGGAGGTAAAAATACTTTTAAAAATCGGAGGGAAAAAGTAATTCCGCCAAAGCCTTCATTATTTTTTGCTCTTTCAGATACACTTTATTGCATTCAAATAAATCAAGTAGTAAAGATGTGAGAATTAAAATCAAAATTCCATAGGATTAACATTACGTCCATGAAATAAAAATGGCCGGTAGACGGGAGCCTTAAATATACCAATCAATGAAAGGTTATATGACACAAAATTCACATTCACGAACCTTAGTTATT
Source organism: Nephila pilipes (assembly GCA_019974015.1). Lineage (NCBI taxonomy): Eukaryota > Metazoa > Arthropoda > Arachnida > Araneae > Nephilidae > Nephila > Nephila pilipes. Next base: position 23,683 of record BMAW01082574.1, read on the forward strand.
ATTGATAAAGAATAATCTATAATATCAAAATAATTTCTTTTTATTTCTACATAGTTAATAAAGTTGAACCTAAAAATTTGTTTTAGCAAAAAGTAAACAAAAATTTAATGCAAAAACTTTAAATTCTGATGCTAATAACTATATCTCTGCAAAAATAAATTTATGCCTGAATTCCTGTATTTTAAAGCCTTGAAGAAAATTTAATTTCCTGTCTTAGTGATTACAGAAATAAGAATTACGTTAAAATTTACGCTGATTTTACACACAATGTCCTGCTAGAAATTACCCTTTCGCAACCATTAAATATAAGGTAACACAACCAGCTGTATCACCTCACAAACGTATCATCATCCCATCAATATACTTCTGTTGCGTTCCAGAGATAAATAGGTATTGTGTGTGATTTCCTTCCAATCCATTACGTCCACGTTGGCTACTAGTACGACGTTCAACAATAATGGTCGGATTGGCTCTTTTTTCTGGACGCTTTTAGACTCTTACTCAATGACTATCATCAGAAAAGCAGAACAGAGACTCGTCAGCAAACACCATATTGTGTCACTCAATTATCCAAGAGCCTAATCCTGACATTATCATAATCTTTGACGACGGTGGGTTAGTGTCAAAGACAGTCTTCGTAAGGGGTGACTTATGTGCTGTCCAATTTCAGAAAATCATAGTGAAACTGTTCTTTCCCACATTGAAGCTTCCAAAACTTTCTACAAAGTCCTCAGAATGTCGAGAGAAGTTGATTGTGAAGTTGCCACTTAATCCCTTCGGAATCGTTGAAGCGATATGATGGTGAGACCAATCAAGTGTATGTAAGCGTATAGTTTCACTCCTCGTAAAATTGATCGATAGTTAGAGCGGCTTTTGGTGTCGTTATTCGGGCAACTCTCAATTCCACATGTGTCTAATGGAACATAGAATCCTTCTCTATTATATAACCACGTGACCAGCTTGTTTTTCAGTTCTTCTGCGTAACTTATTTAGCTGCGTATATATATTTTTCCCGAAACTTCCATATTTATACGACCAAATTCTCATGTAGTAGCATTTTCTATGTCTGGCTGTGTGTATGTTATGCAAATGTGTGTTAAGTAGTTGAAAAATAATTTACGAGAGGAAAATACATAATGGTTTTTATTATGCTGAATTAATAATTTATTAAAAAATCATTAATTTCTACATATAACAAAATATTTAATCATTATGTGTCCATTTACATGTAGTATTTCATAACAACATAATTTTCTGTAAAACTTATGATTATTTCACTTTTCTGTTATTTGCTTGTAATATAATCAGCAATAAAAATAAATAATCAAAACAGGGAGATATGATGTGTAATTAAATATTTCGAAACGTATCATGATTCTATTATCTCAAACCAAATTAATACTAAATTGAATAAAGAAGTGCAAAAATCAAATGATAAATTCAAAAAAATAGACAACAAAATATATCTGAGATTGAAATTCCATCCCCCCCCTCCAATTCAGAGAGAGAGATTCTAAACATTTCTCCGCATTCATACATCGTATATCTTATGGCTTATATTTGGCATACATAAAGTAAATACAATAAGTGACATTTGTATATAAAATGTTTAGTCTCTAACTCCTTTCAATTTTTAGTAAATATTAATGGATGAGATAATAACAAAAATATTAAAGTAATGAAACAATAAAAAACAGTGATGAAATTCTATTATATGTCAAAGGAGAATAGCTCTATTTTATATAGTATAAAGGGCAAATGTATGAACCCGTTTTCGTAAAAGAAGGAAGAGAGAAACAGCACTCAAGTTACTTATTATCTGGGATATTTTAGTAAGTTTTCTTAAATCTAGTTTAGCAGTTAGTTGATACGTCATAATTCTAAAATACTTCCTGAACATCCCCGCAGTGTTGGTTTTAAATTAGTCCAATTATACAATCTACAGAAAGCAATGATTGAGTAAGATTATCATTAAGTATGAAAATGATAAATTTAGACACGAGAGAGAAAGGACTTCCGCATTTTCTGCAGAAACTGTGAAACTTGCAACTCTCTGATCAAGGAAGTTGAAACAAAAATGTTCATGGAAAATATTTCGCACTATTTATCATCATCAATATTCTACGAAATATTAATAAAGTATTATGATTATTCACTTCACAGTATTTTAGACCACTTATGTTGTTTTAAAGATCAAATAATAATCATAGAAATTTATGATTCTTCGTTTATTTTTATCTTCAACTATAGCTGCCAATTCGAATGCTTCATTTAAGATTTTGAAATGCTGTTATAATATAATTCCTTTGCGAGTTTTACAATCTTTAAAAATATTGTAAGATATTTTTAAAACTTGGGGTGAAAATGCAATTCCACAGACACATTCATTATATTTTTACTCTTTTAGACACGCGCCTTTTTTATTGACAAATAGATAAAAAATAAAGTATAGATTTTATGCTAGTAGTATAGAAAATCCATAAGATTAACATTACGTTCATGAAATCAAAAGGGTCAGAAAGCAGAAACTTTAAGAGATAACATAAAAAACAAATCTGATAAATTCTCTGAATTTGATGTATTTATTTTGACATTGTTTGTTTAAACAAGAACAAAAAAAGTATTTCAAATTTCAAGGTAGATTAAAAGAGTATAATTTATAATAATATTATTATTTGATTTAAAAAAATAATATACCAGCGCAGAAAAATATTTTTTTGTATAATTATCGACTTTGTATATTATATAATTATATATTGACTTATATGTATACTTGTCCGTTTTCATTAGGATTCATCAGTTGCTAACAAGAATGAAATTCATTGTTTCATTAGCACTTAAATGTTTGTCTATATAAAAAGTTCTAGCGTAATAAGACCATTAAAAGGTATCCATAAGGACAGGTTTCCTATAGAAGAGATTAAAGCAGACTATTAGAATTTATATAAATGCAATATGTTTATTTCTATTATTATAATATAACATATAATGATATAGTTAATTACGCAACTCATATGCAACTGTGTTACCTGGATCTTAATACTTTACTGAGTGAAACTAATCCATAATCCAGTAATTTAGCATTTTTTAAACTGAAAAGGGGAAAAATTGGATCAATCAGATGCAGCAACATTTAGGAAGAGGCTTACTAACTAAACAACATTAGCTCTTTCTATCTTTATGTTGAACAAATGATATACCCCCGAAAGATGATGTGCTATTTTCCCTCAGAGCGGTTGGTTGTTCAATGGAAACTAATGTTCCCTTCAATGTGATATTATTGCAATAGGATAAATTCTTACAGAAGGTACAATTTTTTGGATCCAAAAGTTGTCGAATTAATACACGCGTTCTATGAATAGTGAATATTTGTCAAGTGATGATGTTCGTGTACTTATACAGTCACATACAATGCGCAACACAAATTCTGAACAAGAAATATATATATATATATATATATATAATGATTTCTCTTAAATATAATTTAATTTCCTAATTTTTACTATTCTTTAACTATCACAAAAAAGAGTTCATTTTTATTTCCTGATACCATTCCAATTTAGCTTTTAATTTTTATGCAATATCGCGTTCTTAAAATATGTAAATTCAATTTTTCCCTCGGATTTAAATCTGTAGGGATAATCCCTTCTAGACTTTCTGTCTGTAGCTAAAATCTCGAGAAATTCCTCCATACAATACCGTGTGACTTGAAGAAATCCTTACATAGAGTTTCCAAGCAAGGTAAATTCCTTTCTCTTTCATTTTAGCAACGATAATGAAACTACGCCTCCAGTCTCTTCAAATTATCATAATGCAGTTCACGGAATCGAAGGGACGTAGCTTGTACTGCATTATATATATATATATATATATATATATATATATATATATATATATATAGGTAAATTTTTCCTGCAAGGAACGCTGCCAGAAGTTAAAATGCTTTAATAACTAGTCTGAGTGAGGGGTCTTTTAACCTGGTTGGTAGAGGCGTAGCAAAAAGGGACCGGTCAACTATTCTTTGGACCCGCTGGTCCATAGTTCGAGCAGTCTAAACAACTAAGGTCTTTTACTCTCTTCTCCTTCACAGGTTTGAAAAACACCCGACGCCAAACTCCCTGCGTTATCTCTGACATCAAGTTTTTTCATGTTTCCACTGCTGAGTTAATATAAGGCTCTTTTTTTTTTTTTTTTATTCCATGGACCCTTATTTCGAGTAATGTAGAGATCACCGATTCCTTTTCAAATGGAACTCTCCAGCTTTTATAGTTTTATTCTGCATTTTAAAGTATTCTATTACAAACCTTCAAGAATTTTATTATCAAAGGAAATAGAATGAAAAAATAAGGTAACAGAAGTAGGATGTGCATTATACACACATATGTATGTCTGTATGGACATCTTGTACACATCTGTGTGACTTGTGACTTTTCAAATTAAAGAAAATAGAATGAAAAAATATGGTAGGACATAACTATATGAATTCGTATGTCTCATAGAATTAAATTAAGACATGAATAATAATTAATTCTTTAAATAACACATCAAATGAAGAATAACATACAAATAATAATTAATTCCATCCAACATATCAGAAATGTCAAGCAAAAATTTATCATTATGAGCATGTCAGAGTAAAAACTTTTTTCATATATATCTTGACTGAGAGCATTAAACTCTGCTGTACGTTTTTTCTGAAAAAACAGGTAGACATAGTTGAAATTTCCTGCACATTTTATAGCATAATGAAAAGAAAGATCCAATTAACTGTCTCTGAAAATATAAAGAATATTCATAAGTTCGTTATTTAAATTTAAAGATTCCGGAAACCTTTCAACAGAGTCTAGGCTAAAAGATCTTAATTTAAATCAGGAGCAGGCAAACTTTTAAGCCAAACTGTATGTATTTCCAATTCTACGTCGGTTATATCTAATTGTCGTAAATTTCAAAAGTATTCAAAATCTTCACGTAACAATGAAGACTTAAATAAGATTAATTTATCTTGAAAGCTTAAAATAATTGTTCGCACTTGAATTGATGTAATATATTTTCCTCGGTGACGTGTTTGAATATCACTGATCTTTACAAATACATCGGCAAATAAGAAATGTTGCTTTAATTTTTTTTACAATTCATCACTTAAGGACTGGGTTGATTTCAGTAAGAAATTTTGTAACTGTTTAAACAATTCAACGAGTTTTTGTTAAACATGCACTTCTTTACAACTATCATATTTCGTTGTGTAATAATAATTGGTTTGATAGTTCATCGTCTTCCTTGCAAAGTTTATCAAACAGCCATGATTTAAGAGGTTGTGCTCTATTTTGGGCCATCTTGTAACAAAACGGTACAGGAATAATTTCTCACAAGTCTGAGAATGAGAAATCATCACGAAACACGCATACTTTAAACGGTAAAAAAAAAAACTATTTTAAAAAATTGTGTAGGAATGAGAAATTAAATAAGCTATAATCTATTATAAAAACTTTACTTACTATATTATAATTAAAAATGGAATTTCAAACATAAATTGTACATACTGCTTTGCTGTCCATAAATATACGATTGAATAGCATTGGTATTCATTCATCGATCCCTAATTGACCCCCTGAATCAGATCGACCCCTAATTATACTGTTTCGACCCCCAGGAATCGGTACAGTCCACTTTGCCGACCCATGATTTGAATGATATATTTTGTAGATATTTGACCTAGTAAATTAATTGCAAGGTGAATGAATATCTATGCATCTGGAGGAAAACGTATTAAGGAAAACAAGACAAGGAAAGCTGAATTCGAAAAATGAATCTAATAACCTTTGAAAAGCCTATAAAGCAATTATCCAGAAAACTATTTCATTAAAAACTTAAACAAGGAAAGGCTTTGTTTAATCAATGATTTAAAAGCATCATCAAAACTTCATATGCAAGTAAAATGCTAATTCATTGGAACAATTACTTGAGAGAAATATGTGTACATGGCCTGTTACCTAAAGAAAAGAAGAAAAAAAAATCGAAGGATCTGTCAAAATACGTGGAAATTGACATAGTCTTTTTTCAAAGTGGAAAAATCAAGTTGAGGGTAGATTACTGCCAGAACAACGGATCTTTGGTGGAATTTGTAGGTAGACCAGCCAAAATGCTTCGTTGTAAGAGTTGCGAATAGAAAGGTACCAACTCTTTTGGAGGAAGTAAAGAAAAAATATCGAAGAAGGTTCCACCGTTTTTTCTACCTCTTGAAAAGCAGATAAAACCGATGTTCTAAAATGTAAGAATAACTACACTGCATCATACATTGATGTCAAAAACATGGTATCAATACTGGAACAATTTTTTGCTTGGAAATATGTTCCAAGTTTCGATCAGGTTCTTTGATAATAGGAAAAGACATTGAACATTGAAGTCAAAAAATTATTCAGTTATTAATTTTTACAATTTAAAAATACAAAATATCAACCCTCTAAGAAGAGTATATAAAATCATATCAGAACCATTGTGTAGACTTGTTTGAGTAAACATAGACACTACGATATGAAAAGGGCCAAGTTATCTTTTGTTTCCTTTTTTCTTTCGCTATTATTTCCTCTTTTCTGTTTTTCATTTTTTTTCTCACCTTTTTTCCCTCTTCACTTAAGGGTTATCTCCTTAAACGTGAGATTTCTCCTTGAAGAGCCGCTCTTTCTCTCTTTTGTACCAGTTTCTTTAAAAGATAACATAGCTCACGTGTTTGGCGGACGCTACAAACATGTGAATGATTATTATCTCCAGAAAAAACTGTGGAGTGATTTTATCTCCAGAGATACTTTCTCTGGAACGAAGAATTTTGATAATTGAGAATTCTGCTAACCAATATTCAGGTAAACAAAACTTCAATGAAAAAGTTCAAATGTAAAAAAGTAAAGAAAAAAAGAGAATTGCGCGAGAAATATTCAGGAGAAAATTAAATGTATAAGAATATTTAATAAAGATTTCTCACCTCTAGGATTTTTAAAATATCTTATTTTTTCACCTTTTATTTCTTTTAATTGCTTTCTGTGACGTCTCATTATTCTTAATAAAACGAATACATCTTCTCTTTAAGTCTGTTTCATGGAATACTTCAAGTTGTCCATTTCTGCTCAACACGAAGATCTATTAACCAGAATCAACCTATTAATTGACTGTAATCATTTTTAGCTCCCCCCCTTTCCCCATCCAAGCCACGCCAACATGAGGGCAGGATGCCCCGACGAATTTAACGTGAGCCAGCATCTCTGTAAGACTAGTTTTTAGCAGAACCAGGACTCAAATATGCGGTTTCAAACATGAAGTTTATACAGTATCATTGTGAAATATAGGGAAATGTTTTCCATCTTACAACGAAAACTTTTTGCACTGAGGTAAATTTGCTTTGTAACTTTGGTTGTTCGCGAATTTTCTCTTCTGGAATTTCTTTCGGACTTTATATTTAAGTTCCCGGATTCTTCCTGATCGAATGAAATTTGATAATGCAAATGAAGTAAAACTATAGAAGTGGAGTGAATAGGTATAATATCAAGTTGTATAAAAACGACAGAGAATTGAATTGGAATAATTAGAAGGTTACGGTAATAGTGTGATCTGCGTGATTGTTTTCTGGCAAGCATAGTTTGAATGTTGAGATTGAGACTCAACGCTGTCGTAGCAAATAAATACTTGAAGGAGGAGTTCATATTCCGGTAAGTGTATTCTTTGATAGAATATAGAAGTTGTTAGTTCTCGTAGATTCATTACACTGTTAGATAGCATCATCCTTTTTAGAGGATCAATAAAACAATATTTTTGAAGATAATTGACCATTTTAGTTACTTTGTCTGTGCTTGAACTTAAGTTGAAATTTAGATCTTGTAATTAGAATAAGGTTTAAGGTGACAGACGAAATAGGAAATAGGATGTCGTCACATTTCAATTCGAACATTTTAAACAATAAACAATGTTTTTTCTCCCAGATGTAACTTATTTTTTTTACATCAGCCATAAATGCCATGTTAAATGAACTTTTTCATGGCTGAGAATAAGTTTTTTTCAGAGGTAAGTTTCTGTGATTAGTTTAATCCAAATAAATAACTGTTTATAAAATACCCGATTTTTAACGATTCACCTAAAGAAAAGAAAACATATATGAACACTTATGTTATTGTCAATTTAATTTTTTCTAAATTGTACTTTTTTATTTTTAAAAGGTAAATTTAGGTTCTTCATTCTCCAATCAGTTACCTTCAATAAATGAACTTAATGTGTTTGGTTATATTTCAATTCATGAACAATGGAATTTCTAACGGCTTTCTCAAATCCAAACTATTTTTTTAATCAATTTGAATGTAATCAAATTATCCCTCAGTTTATCTTTTTGCTTCATTTCTCCCAATATGTGAGAAATAAACCTCTGTCAATTAATGTATTGAAAGGCAAGATTCTAAAAATATTTGTGAAGCATCTCTAGAAGTCTGTCCTCTTAAATATTAGTCGAATCGCAATTATTAAATTCAATTCAATTCCTAGCGCTGTTGAAGTAATTAAAATAGGCACACAAATATGGTTCAAGAATTTAGTCAATTCTTTTTCAAAGTCTTATAAATTGTTTCTGTTTCAATAGGATCAACTATTTTAACTACTGTATTGTTTCTCTACACTAGTTCACAATCCATTCACTTAGTTACTAATAACTTCCATAAAGTATCAAAGATAACTCTTACCGGGATACAATGCGAGTAACTTCCACAATAGGGAAACTTCGACCAGACAGTGTCGTTTCCTCGTCCCCATAGATCACACAGATGCGCGAATAACTCCCGATTCTCTGTCACTTTTATACGATTTCATAACATTTATTAACTTGTCTTCAAAAGTTTACCTAAATTGTGTAACCACGTTTCATTTGTTTGAAAAGAAGCTGAAAATTACAAGCTCCAGGTGTTAGTTAAGAGAAGATTCGTGAATTGTCCATGTCACAAACTGGAGTAACAAGTTTGTTAACACTTTGGCCAAAGGACGAAAAATCGTATCAGAAAAGACAAATACCAAATGTTAATTCTGCGAATATAAACGGTTATCATCATTATAAATGGCAGCGGTAGCTTAGTGATCATGATTGCGAACTTTGTGAGTCGGAAATTCAAGCCACTAAAGACCAGCCTTTTAGCCAGGGCTGATGCACGTTAAATCTGGTTAAGATCCCACGTTCTCACGTTGAGATAGTGTGGAAGTTTGGAGAGATATGACGTGAGAGCTGAGTAATGAAGGACAGTCGTTACATGTTATCATACAATCTATTCATTCCTGCTATCATACAAAAATATATCGATGTGTTGACCAGTTTTGTAGTTCAACTACTTCTTTTAAGAATGTGTCCGATTCCAAAATAATTTATTCAATTTGGTCTATCAGTAAAACAGTTGGTGTAGCATTAATTTGCAGAAGAAAGAATTATTAGCTGCAGATGCTCAGTTACGTAGTCACCATGTTTCCCTGATCTGACACCATGGGACTTTTTGCTGTAAAATTATTTGCAGTCCAAGATTTGTCTTGACGGAGTCTTAAGCTTCATTGTTTTAAAGTGCAGCACGTCACGTACTGTGACGAGCATTCCATGGAGACATGTTAAGTTCGGCGGAAAACAAAATGTAAGCGGAACATTCAAAATGTTGTGCACAAGAACGGAGGTCACATTGAAGGTTATCGATGTTTAGTTCTTAAAAGGATTCTGTGTCTCAAAAGTTAATTAAAATAATATCACTATTTTTACCATTTAAATAATTGTCAAAAATTTGTTTCGTGTGAATCGCTCAGAAATTAATGCGCTTATGTTCGTTCTTTGATATTTTTTTTTTAAATTTTTATAAATTTTAATGAAATAAATAATATTCTTAGTTCTTAAAGAATTTACTTCTTCCTTCGTTATTTCTAGGTCAGACAGCCCTTTTTCGCATCGTTTGAATGTGTTGTATAATAATTTCAGACGTCATTGTGAAAAAGTCCATTTATTATCAATATTTTTTACATAAACTTTGATATAAAAATAAACTTCTTGTTCTTTCAATATGTGTGGGTAACAGTCAAAAGCAACAAATTAATAATATTTGTAACAATCATTTCTGCTATTTAGAATTGTTCGAGATGCAGTCTTGAAAAGAACGCCAGTTTTTAACAAGTTTTACATACGTGCTTTCGGTTAATTTGAAATATCTAAGCTTTGATTAAAATATTACATTGAAGTGTTTGTGAAAATTATTGTTATCAAAAACATTAAATAATTTTTCGTCAATAACTGTAAAAACTCTGTCATTTTTAATTATTAAAAGTAGATTTATTATAAGGGTTCAAAAATATAATTTTGACGAAGATAACATCTTTTATGTAATTTACATAAAAAACGAACAAAAATAGAAAATCCCGCAATCTTAAAAAATATAAATCAACCATTATTGTATCCTAATGGTAGAAAATTTTCAAAAGAAACAAAAAAGACGTGATGAGTTTATTAAAGTATATAGCTTCAATAAAACCTGACTTTTACAGGACATTAAAAACAAGTGGAGATCAAAATTTAGATTTATATCACTCAGAAGATGTTTGTTACGATGAATAAAAATAAAACTTATGACGACAAATGTTATTCTATTATTTGTACTTACATTTCTTATCTTTTTCAGCTACCTAAAGGTATCAGTCCGAAAATTCATAAGATTCTGCCATATTGCGCCAATAAATACTTATATTTTTATTTACATATCCGGCACATATCTTGTTTTGTTGAAAGGCCTTCCCTTGGAAAAAGGACGTTATATACTTGTCTAATCAAATTAATAAACCAAACTGTTTTAATGAGTGTATTAAAAATATTCACATTCACTCAATGTTTGTTTCCTTTACGAATTTTTACAAAAATAGTTACTATAGATTAGTTGGTAGTTAGATAAAGTGAGGTATGCGAGGCAGGTAATAAGTTGAGCTAGTGAGATTTATTTAGTAGTAACACACTAGCCATGCAAATAAATATAAATTAGTTCTGATGCTCCTGTACTTAATAAAGTTGTTTAACAAAATCTAATTTCAAGTATTTATTTTGTATAATTATGTACATAATGTTTTTTATATTTAGGTATGTTTATACTTAGATATGTACATTATTAAAAATGATTAATTTAAGTCATATTGAGGGGCAATTTTTTGAAATGAGATTTTTCTCTTCAACCAACGCAATTCGTCGAATTCGAAAGTTCAATAAAAGTTTTATGCCTCGTCGAAAGAGAAAAAAAAATGGCTTTGTCATGTTAAGAAATAGCCCTATTAAATGAACTGCAACACTCGTACTCCTTAATCAGTGCACTCCTCAATTCCAGAAAAACTGTCCTAATCCATCTTAATCTCAATTCAACAATTGGACATGACATAAAAAAATCTTGAAGTGTCGTTATTAAAAGCAATATATATATACATATATATATATATATATATATATATATATATA
>BMAW01082574.1:35570-77107 GCA_019974015.1 Nephila pilipes
TATATATATATATATATATATATATATATATATATATATACTTGTCTATTTATCCACCAATTTCTGTCTAAGACTAGAAGCAACACTTTAAATTACTTCTTTTCCATTTTTTGACTTTGTTGCCTTCTTTATAGTGCGAGTTTAATAAATCTCCTTATTTTGACTTTGTTGTCTCTTGTTTCTATATTTATTGCTTTATATGTTTCAGTATTCTTATGTTTTTACGAATGTAATAGAATAAATTTGTAATTAACTAATATTTAATTTTGCATATTAATTTTAGGTTAATTTATTTTTAGTATAGATTGGTAATTTATCATTTGCTTTTATACATGTTTATTTTGTATTTATTACGATGTTATCAGAATAACAATAATAAAAAGCAATAGAAAGATAACTAATGGATGGATAACGGCCAAACGCAAGCCTATGATAGCAAACATACTTCAGTGTGAAAGTTTAATCGATGAAAGTTCTCGTGATTTTCTTCTCACAACTGGGAAAATAACTAATAATTCAATACATTGCTTCGGATTTTGTTTAATTAAGGACGAATTGAAGAGATTGATGCTATTTGCTATTCAAATTCTTAGAAACTAAATGTCGTCAATGGATGACGCAGTGAATTATTAACAACCCATGTACATTTTGTTTTAAGTGGCTTATAAAACCGTTATAATGTCTAAGCATGGCAGATGCTTCGACTGCTGCTGTCATTATATTTGATAAAGAAGTCGCTTTTTCCATGAAACAATATCTCAAAACCTGAAGCATTGAATCGTCTTTAGTGTCTGTTGTCGAATTTCTCACAAAGAACAGTTCTTTATGGATTTCTTGGACTATAACATAGCAAATATATTCCAATAACAGTACCTCATTACCAGGTACAATTGATTCGTTTAATTGTTAGGAGAAATTGGTCGTTTTCAGATAATTACACTAATATTTTAACATCATAACTCATTTCATCAATGTGTCTTTGTTGTGGTTCAAATCAATTCTTTTGAATGTATAATATGTAAGTTTGCTTAGAATAATTTTAAGACCTTTTTAGTGGCTGGCAAAATTATTTGTTCTCCTGTTTGGGGCTTTCCTGATTTTGATATAAATAGAGAGATATTGTAAAGCGCCCGCACACACACACACACAAACCATCATCCTCTCTTTTTGACGTCGAAGCGAACGTTTTCTCCACCATGGGTTTCTTCTGAAGTTTTTATTTTTGTGTTTAACAGTGTTTCAAATCTTTACCTGTTTTATCAGGGTGACACTTTCTCAGATGATACTCCAGTTTCGATGGTTTCATAGAGTCATTGCTTATAGCTTTGTTGTATAAAAGTCACATGACCAATCGTTTGTCCTACAATGATGGAAGGTCCTCGTTTAAAAATAATCCTCGTGAAAAACTAGCAAATGTAGCTCACTTCAATTCGTCCTCTTTATGCATTAATTTCATAAAATAAACTTGTCCTTGCAAGAAGTAGAATCAATAAAACAGAGTAAAAAACGATCCATGCACCTCTTGAACAAGTAAAGATGTGGTGACCTTGCCGTCGAAGAAAGAATTTAAAGGATGCATACATTTGTAAATATGCATGTCTTGCACTGTCATGCTTAAAAATTGAATCATTATAGATGCATCGTGACACCCGTTCTCCTAAATGTATACGCATCAAATTAGAGAAAGGTTGTTTTAGTACATCTTCATCTAAATTTAACATCTAAACACAACTTAAAAGAGTCAACCACCCTTCCCCACCCCCAAAATTACTCTGATTAATTATGTGTATGATTATCCTTTATTTCTAAATTTATAAGTTTTTACACATACATAAGATTTTCTTTACATATTTTCTCATTTTAATTATGCCTATTTAAATATTCCACTTTAATCAAAGCTACTTTCTGATGGGGACTGTTTATTAACGTAGCACTAAAAAGTTACACGAGGGCTACTGGCAATAGACCCGTAATTTTGAACCCCTGTCAAGAGAAGAAGATGACACCTAAGAGGGCATCTCCCTCTTTAAACTTACACACTACGCCAAAAGGAGGATTTGGGACCCCAACAAAATGTAACGTGCATCAACCCCCGGCTGCACGGAGGGTCTTTAGTGGCTTCAGGAATCGATCCCGCGATTCTATGAAAATAGCGCCGGCCTCAAGTCCGTGACCGTGACCACTGTAGCCAGGCTACTTATCTGAAGATATAAGCCCCGATATTTTTATTGAATTTTTAAATTTACTTTTATTAAAATTAAATCTCAGACACAGAATCTCGAGCTCCCTTTTTCTACAAATATTAGAATGATGTTAAATACCAGCAATCATAAAGAGATGCTATCATTCCAATACCTTAACTGTTACAGAAAATATGATGAAATTCTTTCAAAATCAATCTCTTTTAATCACATTTAGAGAAAACAATGAAATGTAACAGTAAATTACTTTCTCTAATATTTGATTTATCAAATTCTCTAGTGAGTGCTTTCCCCCCTGTATTTAGTTTTCCTTGTTTAGTGGGCGACCTTGCCATTCGCTTTATTTAAAAACATATAATTTCTGTTAACTACCCAGAAAATCTATAAATAGAGATTATTATACAATAAGGAATCAAAAACTCAACATTTTAATGAGAATGATTCGAAATCACTGTTGCATTTTGAATTAATGACTCATTTTAATTTCCTATTATTAGAAACCGTTTTATGGCGGGGAGGACTCTTAATTTTGATTTCTCTTTATTTTAATGTACTGTAGAAAAAAATTGACAAAAATGTTTTCTTTCTGTGTTTTTTTATTACAAGAGTAGAGTTTCGATAATTTCAACTAATACATGCGAAGGGCATTTTACGAGAATATCCTGCAATTTTATCCTTCTCGTAGAGGGAGAGAAAAATCAGGTTTGGAATTTTTTATTAATAAAATAATTGCTTTAAGAAACAAAATTTAACTTGATTCAATTAATTTTATAAATTGACTTTTCATAAGAATGTAATACTTTTTTACGAGAATATGAAGAGGAAAAATTGACATAAAAATTCTCTTAATTTGTAGGTGTTTGTTCGTGCGTCTTAGCAATTAATTTTTTTTTATTTAAACAGTTCGGTTTTCTTATTAATTCACGCGAACTATGATTTTATAAGAATTCACAGTATGGGAGGAGAGATCAATAATAACTCTGTGTTTGATCAAGATTTTGAACCAATTCTCCATTCTACTCTATGTTTGACAACCACTTCAATCGCTTTTCAAATTTTTGACAGGCTCATTTTTTCCCCGTCTCCAAGCTGTATTGTGACACAACATCACCTTCTAACGTCTTTGAATAGTATCCAATGAAAATCTTATACATTTAACACACGTGTTGCAAAGAACCTTATTGAATCGAAAACTCTTTGCAGTATTTTTTTAAACGCAAATCAATGTGATGTATCAAAGCACCTTTTGTGCCGTATACAAAACATTCATTCTCATGCTCATTCAACACGTACACCAAACATATTAGTTAGTCTTTATAGATATTAGCAATTCTTAAGGCTTGAAAATATTGGCGTAGTGAAAGTTGGTATCCAGGAAATATGAACAATCCCCAAACTTTCAGAAAAAGGTATATTTTATTGGAAATGCTTTCTAAACACATTAAAAATGGAGACAACTCTAAATCAACGATTAAATAATATTTTATAAATATGATATTGATCGAAATTGAAGCACATAAAAAAAATTAGAATAGCTAATTAGAATACGTGGATATTGTGGAATGTAATAATTTTTTTTAAATCATGAACATAAAAATCCCTCTCTAGCAATTCCATCTCGTATTATTAATCTTATACACACACACGTGTGCAATTAATTAATTGATATACATGTGATTGAAACATGATAGGAATTGTAAATGTGATTAATTCGCGATAGTAATTGTAAATGTGATTAAAAATGAAGTACATGTAATTAATATTTTTTAAAATTTTAAAAAGTATTTTATTATTATCATGAAATATTATAAGACATCCCTTAAGAAATCCTTCTGCCCAGCTTGAGAAATTAATAAATGAAATAAAAACATTAGAATTTAAAACATTAGAAAAAAATTAAATTTTAATTTTACCTTTTTTTATATTCTTTTTACTAAATAAAAATTACTTGCATGAGCTACAACATACAGAAGGAACAGAACTCTTACTACGTGTATTTTATCAGACAAACAGTTCTGATACAAATACACGCAGTACCATACAAAATGTGGCTATTAAAAAGCGAGACTGGTGCAGTAAAACATTTTATTTTGATTACATACTTATTTGCTTATTATCATCTTCAATACACACTTCTCCTCTATCCCTACAACGCTCCTTTCGAATCTTCCATTGCTCGAAACAGTGCTGCAAGTCTTCTTCTGTCAGCTCCTTCAGGACACGTGCCGCTTTCTCTTTCACAGCTTCAACCGACTCAAATGTTGTTTCTTTTAATATAGATTTCACCTTAGGAAACAGAGAGAAATCCCATGGCTCAAGATCCAACGAATAAGGCGGAGGGTCTAACACTGAGATGCTGTACTTGGCCTAGGCATTGCCCTTAACAGACTATGTGAAATGAGTCATCGCAATGTCTTGGTGCAAACTTTTGCCGTACGGATTCTTTGTCAATACCTACAGTCTCAGCTATCGTACTAATACCTAACTCATAGGCAGATCGAACCAATTACTGATTTTTTCGATATTGTCATCCGTTATTGACGTGGAAGGGTGGGCTGGGCGAGAATCATCTTCAACGTCTTCTCGCCATATTGAAAAGGCGTAACCCTTCAAAAAATGTACACGCAATAAACATTCATTACCATACACTTCTTTCAACAAATTATAAGTTTCAGTAGCGGGTTTTCCAAGTGAAATTCCGCAACCACAGCCAAGTAGTCATGATCACGAGCTTGCGGACAGCGTTGTTTCCGGCAAATCGTGTGTTCGAGTCCTAATGCTTTTAAAACCTCATCATATATCGGGGTTGATGCGTTAAATCTGTCAGGATTTGATATCCTCATATTGACATGGTGTGGATGTATGGGTAGGGAGGTGCCAGCTCTGGTGTTGGTCTCGTCACCTGATTGCGGTTCAAAATTACGAGGTCCATACCCAGAAAACCTAGTGTTGCTTCAAGTGCGGCTTTCATAAGCAATTAACCAATCAAATTTCAAAACTTTGAATAGAATCAACGAAGAATTCAACGCATGTGATTAATAATGAACAGTATCTTTAAACAATAAAAAAGGTCTCAAGTTTGATTCCGTCCTATAAAAATTTATCGTATTTAAATTATTCGTATTTAAAGTAGGCAATGTATTTAAGATTTCCCTGCAGTTGTAGTTGCTTTGTAATTCGCTGTTACCTCAACTGTTAGTGTTTTGTCTTTTGTTGTACCATATTTTTTTAATTTAGACCTTGGTTTACATGAATTATCTAGAAAAAGAAAAAGTACAATATAAAAGATTAGAATTGGACGAGTCCCGGTTCAAGAATAGGATTTTTAAAATTTTTTAATCTTCTTTTAAATACGAACCTGTAGTGACCGGGAATGACAGAATAGTTCCACTGTGGCTCATGTATGTCGTAAGAGACGACTAAAACGGGTACCCAGCGTCTGGGGTTATAGCCGGGCACCCTGCCCCTAGGAATTATATCAAGGGTACTCAGGAAATTGCCTTCTTTAGGTAAGTATAGGCATCATGATCCTGAATCACCCTATTGATCCTTTTCTTTCCTATGGAGTTTACTGTCTTTGATAAACACGCGTGACGTGACCCCGGGTTACCCTAGCGATCCTTCTCTATTTTCGACCCTCCTTCCGGTCAACCAATTTTTGTCTTTTCTTCAATTTCTTCTCGTCTAGACAACAGTTAAATCTTGTTTGGTGCAGCATAGCCATATCTGGCTCTTGCGCCATAAACTTTACATTCATTCACTCACTCACTTTTTTATATACACTAAGATGCCAAAAAAAATCGGATCACCATTCACTCAAACTTCGACTTGTCTGTATGAATTGTGCGCAAACGGCTTTTGTGGGTTACAAAACGTCGAAACTGGACCTTTGGTGAAGAATGGAAGGAGACAATTTGGTGTGACGAATCAAGATTTCGCCTCCATGACGTAGATGACAGAGTCCATGTGAGGCGCAAGTAGCACGAAAAAGCCATGAATCTGGCATGCCACGATAATTCTCTTCTAGTAGGTGGATACACGTGATGGGGAGCATTTTCCTTGTGTCCTAATAGCTTAGCTCCTTTGGAAACATCCATGAATGCCAGCCCCTACCTCCACATCGTTGTTGACTACTCACATCTGTTTATGGCCATAATGTTTCCTGATGACCATGGCTATTACGAGATGGACAATGTACCCTTACAAAGGACATGGATTATTATGGATTTTTTGTTTGAAGAACATGACTCAGAGTTTCCATTGTTTCAATGACCCCATGAATCATCCGATCGCAATGTAATTGGACATATATGCGAAGAGATTCAAAGGTCTGTTAAAAGTTAAGAAATACCACCTTCTAATCATAAGGAAATGAGAGCCTCCATTCTGTTTTCAGGGGTCCTTAGTCTTCCTCAGTGATTTCAGAAACTTGTAGAGACCATACAAAGGTCCCATTCCATAGCAGTGATGAAAACAATGATATTCTTAATTTTTCGACCACTGAGTGTAAGTATAAATTAAATCAGCTTCATACAGTTTTCAAATGTATTCATTTTATATAACTGTATATATATAAAAAATTTCAGTTAATACAAAATGATTGGACACACACACACATATATATGTATAATATATATCTGGGGGGGGCACTGCCATGTTATTAAAGTTAGGCTATTCAGAAAATCAGATCTAAAAAATTCCTAACATTTAATTAAAACATTTAACATTAACATTTACACGAGCACAAAATCATTTACGGCAGTTTAACTTCGTCTTCGTTGTTACATGTCGTCTAAAAAGACATCCTTTTTATTTGATGGCTCCCATCGTCTGACTCGCTCGCTTATTATCTCGTCAGACTGGACCAGCGTCCTCTATAGTATTAGTGGTTTATTCAAATTCTACATCTTCAGCCATCCTGGAAAAAGGTGACCTTAAGGGTATTTCTACGTTTCAACCTAGAAAATAAAGCTGAAAAGAAAAAAAAATTCAAAAGCAGTAACAAAGCTGAGCAATTAAACAACATCTATTTTCCTTGGAGAATCATCATCTTCGGAAATCACCATCGTCTTTTGGAGTATGGAGCTTTGTCATCGGCTTCACTTTTCTTTTCTTCTTTGCTAATATCTTCAAAATACATATGAAACACTCATGTTTGGAAGAAAATAGTCATAAATGGGGGGAAAGTCATAATCGGTAGACATGTGAGGACAACAATTAATTATTTTGCCACTAGTGTGCTGCACTTGTCAAGCTGTTTTCAGAAAATCAGCTAAAACCTGCTTGGCATAGTTTTGACGAAATTAAATTAATTCTATTTGAATAAATAATAAATGTTAAACTTATTTTATTTAAATACACTTAATTCGTGTTAATTTTTGAAATAATTCTCATAATTTATATTCCAGGTTTTGTATTTTTATTGTTATATCTCTATTAACAATATATCTATGTTAACTGTAAACCAAACTGTAGTTCTGCAAAGTTGTGCTCTAAAAAATACCATTTTTTTTCACTTGCTGTACTGACTTGCTAGATGATGCACGCTTAATAAAGATCCAGAAAATGCGGAAAGTCTGGTGAAATTATTTGAAATCACGAAACCTAATTTACGCTAAATTATTTAAACTGAGTGCTAGTCAAAAACACATAACAGATACACAGTCAAATAAATGAAGTAATGGGATATTTTACGTTAGACACCATATTTTTATGAATTCAGCACAATTTTTTTTATTTATTTATTTTTTAGTCCTTCATGCTCTCCTTCTTTTGAAACTTCATATGTGTCATTGCCTCTAATTTTAGTAATTTTGAATGGTCCTAAATATTTCAATTTAAGCTTAAGATGTGGTCCGAATTGAGAACGTTTTATTTCAACTAAGTCACCTGATTTATAACAATGAGGTGTTTACCTTCGTAAGTTGTATGTCTAATTTTGCTCTTGAACTTTGAATATTTGTTTTTAGGCATCTTTTCGTAAATCGTTAGGCTGTTTTTCTAAATTATCTTGAAATTCAGCTTCGATAATTTCTTTTAATTTATCAGTATGTTTGATATTCATTTTGGTCCCAAATAACAATTCAAAAGAGATAGTATCGATACATATTTGGTAAGTTGAATTAATAGTTTTTTGCAGTTCATTAATTTACTTATACTCATACGAAGGATTTTCAAGCGACAACTTTGAAAGAATGGAATTAACAACATGATTTAGCCGCTCAACTTGTCTATTGGCAAGCGGAAGGCCTGTTGTAATCCGACGATGATTTATATTTTCTTTGGATCAATATTCTTCAAATTCTTTTGAAATAAAGGCAGTGCCCCGATCGGAAATTATTCTTATTGAACTTCCAAATGTAGTTTTTTTGCAATTCGAGTTTTGAAATTACTTCAGTTTATGATGTCGTCTTCGTGGGATATAACCAGATGAATTTTGTAAAATCGCCAATAATCGTCAAAATATGATTATAATTTTTTGCAGTACTTTCTAAGGATCCTAGGTGATCTATGTGATACGTATATAAAGGTAAATCACCTTTATGAATTGGATGAAGAAATCCTTCCTGCTTTCCTTTTTTACGGCTTACTAGAATACAATGCACACAATTAGCTATTATTCTTTCAATTTTTTGTCTCGATTTAGAAATAAAGTAATGATCTTTTAAGTGTTTCTCTGTATATTTAACTTCCATATGTCCCTTTTCATGAGCATTTTAATTATTAAACGTTAGACAGTCAGAAATTATTTTAAAAGGTATAACTAGCAGATAAATTGTAAATTTTTTAATAACTTCTAAAATAGCAAGAACCTCAAGTTTGTAACTGGAATATTTTTTTTTAGCGTCTATGGTCTTACTACTCAAAAAATACGTTGGATGAAAACTATTATCATCTGTAGATCATTGCAGTAAAATTGCACCATACCTATCCAGGCAAGCCTCCGTATGTAGTTCTGTTTCATAATTTGGGTTATATATTCCTAAAACAGGTTTTTGATAGAGCAATATTTTAAGCTTATTAAAAGAATTTTCCTCTTCCTCATTGAATTTAAATTTATAATATTTTTTCAAACGATCGCTAAGAGTTTTAGCAATAATTGAATAGATAGGAATAAATTTTCTAAAATATCCGGTTAAGCCTAAGAATCTTTGGATTTGTTTCAAATTAGTAGGTTCAGGAAAATAAAGAACAGCTTTGGTTTTTAAAATGGATGGATAAATATAACCCTTTTCTATCACATGTCCCAGAAATTCAATTTTTCCTTCAAAAACTGAGATTTCTTAAAATTGATTTCCAAACCATACTCACACGCAAGATTGAGAACTAATTTTAGTCTTTCGATTCCTTCTTTTTTTATTAGCAGATAATATTATTACATCATCCATATAAGGTAAAACAATTTCATCATTGATTAAAGATCGAAAAATTGTATTGATGAATCGTTGGAAAACTAATGGTGAATTGCATAAGCCAAAAGGTACTTTCAAAAATTGATATTGTTCTTCGTGAGTGATTTCTACTCTGTTCGTATACATTCGCATGAAAAAAAGACCACTTTTTAAATGAATAGTACTAAATACTCAGAATTCTTGTAATCGATCTAAGACATCTTCAATCAATGGTAAAGGAATTCTGTCTTTAATTATAATTTTATTTAGCTTTCTATAATCTATTCATATCTGTGGAGTTCCATCTTTTTTCCCGACAATAACAACTGGACTGGAATGCTCAGAAGAGCAAGGTTCTATAACACTGTTTTAACCATTCAGTTATGTATGTATTAACAATCTTATTTTCCGAAAAAGGTAAACGTCGCGGTCATTGCTATATTGGTTCGTTATTTTTAGTTAAAATATTTAACTCTATATTAAATGATTCAATTTTATTCGGTCGGTAATTTAGAAAAGACTGACGCACCTCCTCTTTAATGGATTTCGAAATATCATACCCTATATTTTCTTCAATTTCATCAAAATAAATATTTATGGTAAAACTGATAAAATATTGTTTTCTTCACATGGAGACTTATTTTTGTTGTACATTTACTGTCATTAATTTTACTTCACCTTGCAAAATTACATCACGTCCAATATTAGCATTACGCGGTGTAGCACCGTTTTCAACAACGCATATATCAATAGTGCAGCACTTAAAGTTATCAATTTGTATCTTTACTTTAAACACACCTAAGGACTTTATTTTACAATCTCTTTTTCCCGATAAAATTGAATTACACTGATTAAGTTCACAAATATTTAACTTTTCAGATATATTTTTAGAAATTGACGTATCTTGACTTCCAGTATCTATCAATGAGTTAATATTTAAAACACCGAAATGAACCATTTTGAACAGATTTGTTTGTTTAACAATATTGAGAAATGTTACGTTATCATTGGGTTTGGTTTCCATATTTAATTTCGAGCATTCAGACGCTTTGTGCCCAAAGTTTTGACATCTGGAACATTTTAAACCTTTATTCTTATGTTTACATAATTTAGATAAATGTCATTTACCACCACAATTAAAACAAAATTTAGTATTCTGGTCATAATTACTTAATCGTTTCTGTTCACAAAACTATCAGGTTTTTGTTTTACTTTATTTACTTTTCATAAATTCATTTTGATAGCTTCATGAACCTTTAGTTTTTCTCTAAATTAGTGAAAGTCTTTTCAACCGTAACAAAACTAATTTATTCTCATATTCATCATTGATGCCTCTTATAATATATTGTATTAATACGACATCTTCAAATCTCCCTCGATCACCCACCTGTTTTATCTTTCATTTTATGTTTACATAATATTTCATACAATTGGGCTGAATTAGTAGTGACATCGAATTCATCTTTTAACACTTCCTTCGGTTTCTCCCATGGCGTAATATTCAATTCACTTTTTACAGATAATAAAGCATTACCACCAAATGATCGTTTAGCGAAAATTTAAATAAAAAATAAACTTTTGAAGGTCAGATAAATTAAACATTTTTACAGCGCATTCAAACCAAACATATTTTTATGTAATTCACAGCAGAAATTACACTTTCGACGTCAAAGAAGCTAATAGAGATGTTTTACTTTGGATTCGCAACACAACGCCACTCCTCTGAAAGTTTAGTTGTCTAATTAATGTTCTTGACACTGATAATCCTTGTTTTGTCTCTAATTCCATTTTGCTTTCCGATACAGATCGATTCGAATTCTGAATATATTGATGTAGACTGTCGGTGATGAGATTGTACATCCGGAATCTACTATGGTTTGCTCTTACGTAAAGAGCTGGTTGTCTAGGGGGTAATTCCATTACTGGATTCTATGGTGACTTCGTATCAATTCAATGCCGAGGCTTGCATTAGTTTTACTTCGTTTATTATGTGGGGAGATGGAGAGTGAAAATATATACATATCAATCTATATACAGGTGATCTCTATTAGGAGTAAACAGTTCTTAAGAGACGGATAGATGGCACCATAACTAATCTTATCCCATATCGGCGATGGGCGTTGGAACGCGTTCAGGCGTTCGGAGCATACTTCCGACGTGGGTAATGCGAAGGAGAAGAGAAGCTGAAAAGTGGCGGAAAGAGAGCGAGAACGAAATGTCGCTCAGTTTTATTCTGGAACGAGTGGCGCTGCATGAGCTATCACATGACGCTGATTCGTGGTGCCCTCTATCGAGTATCGGAGGAACTGGTTTTACAGTACATTGGAAAATAAAATTAATTCTTTGATAATTGGCTGGAAAATCGTACATTGATTGAGTAAGTTAATATCATTTAACAGCACTAATATTTTTTTTTTCGATTATTTCAATTTCTGTTCCTTCGAATGCATTATTCAGAATACCATAAATAGTAATCAACTCATGAAATGAAAGAGTATCATTAATAGCTTTTAATTTAGATTAAAAATTGGAATCATTTACTGTGAATTCAAAATCATTTAAGTTTCGGATTCTTTCCGTATTTTTGGCATCGCTATTTGCATCAAAAATAAATTTAAGAAAAATTTTAATTTTTTCTTTGTTCAGATTCTTCAGTGTATTGCTTATCACCTTAATTTCCTCAATCTTCTTCTTTAAATCAGGAAATAAGAATGAAGCTAACTCACCATCAAAATCTTGAATTAAATTCTAGCAGAGCACACCGAAAGGCGACACATTCTAAATCAAATTACAATTTCATTAGATATACCTTTTTTCTTTTCACTTTTTATATCATGAGTTCTTCCCACTTCTGACTTATGTGGCACTGCTATTTTATTAAACTTAGACTAATGAGAAAATCATATCTTGAACATTTTAAAATTTAATTAAAACATTTCACATTTACACGAACACAAAAACAATTACAACAGTTAAATATCATCTTCTGTGTTACGGATTGTCTAAAAAGTCATTCTTTGTGCTTGTTGGCTCCCGTCGTCTGACTCGCTCGCTTATTATCTCGTCTGACTGAACAAGCACCCAAAATAGCATCAGCGGTTTATTCAAATTATTAACAGATTTGAATCATATTTTAATTCAGGCAATCTCACATACCATACATTCCTTTTCATTGATTTTTGTACAAATTATCTTTCATGTTAATTTAATGGGACTGGGTAAGTAAAATTTGACCGAAAATTCAATTTTTTACCTTTTTATATCTTTAAATAGATTAAATTCTTATCTTTTCAACGATGTATCACACTTTTTTTTTTATCAGATAAACAAAAATATTGGACTTTTTCATTCTTCCTTAGAGAACTTTGAAACTTGCTGACCATTTAAAGAGTAATGTTGTAATGTGAACAAACCTCTCTATTGACGAGACATCTCTCATTTAATGCTTTACATATATTATTATTTCTGTTTAGCTTTTATAATTTTCCTCCGATTGAAGAAGTATTAACAATTAATTTCAACTGTTTCTTATATTTTTAAGCTGTTAAGCTTCTTTGCGTGATTTTTAAATACTAAGGATAATAGACTTTGTTGCTCTTGTCCAATAAAAAGCTATTAATCAGTTTTTAAATATTTTTTGTTTGCTTTGTCTTGTACTCTTAGATAACACTATAATTTTTTTAGCAAGTATTAATTTACTAGTATAAAAAAGATAGTTAACTTATTTAGAATGTCAAGAAGTAAGAGAATCTTTAAGAAAAATGTAAAAATGTTGGAAAGTCAACCATCTGTGATACTGAGACTGTTATTATATTAAATGATAAAGTTTGAACTGAAAGGGTCATATTAAGCAACTCTTTCCATCACTATAATGAACCTGATGAAAATACAGATTCTGGATAAGGAGCTATATCATTGTTTTTATGTATGTTTTGGATAAATTTGCTGCTAACAAAAATTGTAATGGGTGCCTATCTGTGCAAGTTATAAGGCGAATAGACCTTACATAAGAATATAGCAGATCCTTTGGAAATATTAGAACCCTTCAAAAATGTAGTAAGCTGTTTAGGATGAATATTTATATTTATTGTCGAGTAATGAAAATTTAAATCAAGGACTCTGACTAGTTGTATCTGAAAGCTGGTGTGGATTTCATCATGCCTACGCAAAAGGCGAAACGTATGACCACACCAAGAATACGCCCGTTCCTGTACTTATAATAGAAGTAATCAACCCTGTATTTAGAGATTTGTCAAATCCAGAGCTACTAAGAAAATGTATTTATGGAACAGAATCCTAATGAATCTGTGAACAGCGTCATCTGGACTCGTGTACCAAAAACTGTATTTGTGACTACCGAAACTTTAAAATTTTGGTATTTTTAATGCTGTTTCTTGCTTCAGTCTAGAAAATATAACGAAGTGCCGTACTTTATTCAAAAACGGAATTCATCTAGACAAACACTGCGTGAAAAGTATGGAAGATGTAGATAAAGAATGCATCATCGACAGAGGGCGGAAACTATCCGAATATTAAAAAAATGCCAGAAAAAGAAATAAAAAGGCAAAAAAGAAACTGGAAAATTCCTATGATATCAAAAAAGGGGATGATTCTTCATATAAAGTAGGATTTCATTAAATTTAACTTCTTAATTAACAATAGAAGTATCAATGAAATAAACTTTAATGCGACTTTAAATGCGATTTTCTCAAAACATGGATTTTTCAGGTTCAGGTTCCTTTTTCTCAATATATATGAAATTTATTCATAAATTGAATTCATTTTTTAATGATATTTATATTATGTTATATTACATACTTTAACGCAGGTTTTTGGTGATATTTTGAAAATTATTTATTTTAGCAGTAAAATAATACCAAAAATACTAAAATAAGAATGATTATGAATACATAATCACAATAATAATCCCCCCCTCTCTCTCTTCTATATTACTTAGAAAGAAAATAGATTATTAAAGTATGTTAAACATGTTATTCTAATTTCCATGAAAATTTCATAATCCTATCTTTCACCATTTCTGAAGAAAGGATATATAAATTTGGTGAATTTAACATGGGAGAGATAGGACTTTCCCAGTCCCCCTAGGTAATGAGTGTTTATTAACGTCTCGCTTAGACTCAACACAGGGGCTATTGGTAACGGATGATGTAATTTTGACATGTTGCCTTGGATGTTGCAATGTTGACAGATGTTGTAATTTAGATGTTCACCTGAGTTTGTATTCTTTCTCTCCAGCGGGGGGATTTGGAACCTCGACAGATTTAATAGGCATCAGCCCTGTTACACGGTGGATCATAAGTGGCATCAGTACTCGAACCCACGAGTCTATCTTTAAATAAAAATTTGATTTAAAAGTGTTTTTACTTCTATTTTTTGCCCAGATCACAGATTGTAAGACTTGTAGTAAATTGGAAGGTGTTTGACTTATTTTGTTTGAATCTGGATTTTTCTTCGTCTTCAGAAGATATGTAAGGAGGTCATATACTGAATTTGTTTTCATGCTTAGTATTAGAACAAAAAAATTCCCTGCAATACATACATATAATCGGAAATTTAAATGATATACCAAATAAAACAACTACGTAAGATGACATGAAATTTTTCTGAAAAAAATTTATAATATTCGTGTCTATACAGTTCATAGTACAATTTTAGAGAGGAAGTACATTTTCTCAACATTTTTCAAACAAATTGTTCTTGAATGTCTAGAAATAGAGTCTGTATGACATTAAAAAATACCAAATCATGTTCAATAATAGTAGATATATGTGATTTCAGCTTTCTTAAAATCTAATTATAATCTTTAATCTTTCTTTAAATCTTTTTCTTTAATCTTCCTTCTACTCTTTCTTATGGTTATGAAAATGTATTCTATTTTAAGGACTTTGCATATAAAATTTTAGTCTAAGAATTTTTCAAAGTAATGTTTACTGCATGTGCATTACCGCGTCATTTTCAAACATAAAAATTATGATTTTTAGCACATCATAATTGTGATTTATTAATTTTCTAAATTAAAAAGGCAACTTTTCGTGAAATTAACGAATAATATATTTAATTATAAATTTGAACTAATTACATCTTATTACAAATAAAATACTGTAACGAATTTCACTGTTGGGTTCAGGGATTGAATAGACTTTAATCAGGACAGCGATAAAACAGTTCTTTATTATCAGCCCAATCAAGAATATAATGTTCAGAAGGGCATAAGAACAGCCGAAGTCACAGTAATACAACACAACAGTAACACAACGCAATGTTCTGATACAGCGGGGAATAAATCAAATTCAAAGCCGTAGGCTTTCGTACTCTCTTCGGCATAAATCACAACGGAATTACCCGTAAAGTAACAGAGGCTCCGGGCGCGTCTGAGCTTCAAGAAATCTGAACAACTCTATGTTGCATTTCAGTAAGCCTTATATAGACACGGCGAAAGTGGTAGAACATTCCAGAAAGTAGGAGAACCGGAAGTCGTCAAATATCGCCAATATCGCCAGATTTGGCGATACTTGGCGACAGATTTGGCGACAAAATGTTGCCAAAACTGTCGCCGACTAAACGATATCTCGCCAAGTTGGCGAGATACCCAAAGAGCCCCATGTTATTTACAAGGTCTCATAGCAATTGATCTAATTAACATGTTTATATGCAATAAACGTTAATCCTGCACTATTTTTCAAGCAGAATAGTAATTTTGACATAATTTAACATTATAAACACATTTTAAATACCAAATCGTAACAATACGAAAGAATGTGGCCTGTTTTTTCAATTAAATATATTTCCACGACCATTGATTTACTAATGGTTACAAAGTTAGCAACATATTGTTACAAATGCCAAAAAGGCAATTATTTTGAATTTAAGTAAAACACGAAGTTATAAACACTTATTGTTGCCCATGGTCAGAAATAATTTATAATAATGAATGCGTAACTTTAAGCATACGAAAACATCTTTGTGTTTATTATTAGCAACCGAAAGAACTACTGTTTTAGTTTTTCACAAAATGTCGTAGCTGACCACTTTTCAAAATTAATATAAGTTTGATGCCTTCTTTTACCAGTAATGAACTCAATTTTCAAAAATATGTTATAAAAAACTTCTCTTAATTTTCTTATTGAATTGAAGTAAAATATTTATAAATATTAAGTATTTTATTTATCTATAGACTGATAACATATATTACTTTAACTCATGCGTTGTCAGGAATCAAGAAATGTGATTGAAAACGAAAAAAACTATTCAGAATCTTAAGACAGTTCAGATGCAGCCATTTTTTTTTTTTTTTTTTGCCTCAAGATTTTCGAGCTATTATAATTATTTTTTAACTTGCCATCCTTCTTTGTGTTTTTGCAATTAAATGATTTTAATACTGATTTACCATTATTACAGCCAACAAAAAAAAAGCTTTTACATTAGATCACGCAAAATAATAAACTAAATTAAAACACCCTTTATTTAATACGTTGCAAAGAAAAGAGTCCCTCTGATGAGAAAATGTGTACGTTCACAACGATTGCATAGAACAATTTTTTGTTGTTGTTATTATCGCCAGGATTTTGTTAAATTCCAACAGTTAGGAAAATTTTAAATTTTAACTATTTGCTTACGAGTTAGCAGTAACTATTTTATTATAGTACATCTCATTGTCATTCTATTACGAAATGTCTTGTTCATATTCTCTTACATAGATTTTTTTTTCATAAAATAGAACAAATAAAATGTTCGATAATGATCTGCTACGTCCAATGTTCAACGCCCTCCTATAGAGGGCGTCTTGTAAGCGGAGATTGCAAGATGTCACTCACACAACCCCCTCTGTGCAATGTCAGTGTGCAAGCGATCGAATTGACACTCGCGGGAAAGAATAATAAATAAATAATCATTGTTGTTATGCAACCAGGTCTGATCTTTGTCTCTGGAATACAGAAAATAGTAATACAGTAATTAACTTAACAGTTTCGAGTGGTGATTAATTATGCTAACAGTAAATTGTGTAGATCACCGAGTTAACGCGATAGCATTTATAAGAATGAAAGGAACTGTTGCTATTAGTTAAAAAAATTGCAAGTCTAATCTTGTGTAAAGTTTAAAGAAAAGAGAAATATATAAAAGTAAGCTATGGAAAGCAAATAACAATCAAGATATTGTACTAAAGTTTCATTATTATTAAGAAAGTAAAGAAAATATGTTTCTCATAAATCAGAAGGACTATTATTAATAGAAGTTTATTATTAAGAAAAGTAAAGAATGTGTGATGAAACTGTGTGTTTTTAATAAATCAGATGTGAAAAGAAAGTTTGTCAGTAAAAGTGAAAAAGTAGTAAAGCAATAAGTTAAAAGAATTTTTTTTTAATAAATCAGAAGTGGATGATTGTTCAACCAGGACTACACAAGAAACGGAAAGAAATAAAAAGATGTGTTTAGTGCGATATTAATTAACGACGAATGTGTAAAGAACGGAAATAAAAAAAAGTGAACATTATAGAATACTAACCTACCAGGTGTGTGTTATGGTATATTCAACCCTGAACTACGTAGTGGATTGAAAAGAACGAAAAAAGAAAATAACTGATTCCATTAGGCGATTGGAAGTGATTTGTTACGGAAATGATTTGTTTAGAATAACAAAGTGTGTAATAAGATAGTATTAAATATGTGGTCCTATTCAAGAGGAATGAAATGCTATCTGATAGAATTGGTGGATAAATTTGGTGAGAACTTTCCTCCAGACGCTGAAGAGGAAAAAATAGAAGCAAGTGTAATGAATAATGAATACTCCGAAGAAGATTTCGCTAAAGGATGTCTCGAGAGGTTAATTGAAGACAGAATTGAAAGAGAACAAAAAGAAGAAAGGGATAATAAAAGAAGTCTTATACAGGAAAATTTTAGACGAAACCTCAGAAAAGAGCCGAAACGTTTTTCTTGCAATAACTTCAATCATGTCACAAAAGATTGTCTTTTTTCATGCACAGTATGTGGAGTGTCAGGACACTGCAAAAAATATTGCACTGGAAATAAAAGTGAGCCCAGAATAATTACTTTTAATGTTTGTGAAATAGAATCCTCCGCACCTAATAGGTTTTTAAAAACTGCATTTATCAATGATCATAGGGTCACTTCTCTACTTGATACGGGATCTTCAAATTGTTTACTTAAAGAATCAGTAGAACAAAATTAGATAAATGGAATAGAATTCTAGAAATTAAATGATAAGTATAAATTCTGAGAGAATAATATTACATTTACGAATTCAAATGGCTATCAAACATTTTGCAGGGCTCTGCCGCTATTTTCCCTTCAACTAATCCTTGGGGACTTTTATGTGATGCTATTTGAATTGAAAATCTCTCCCAATAGAAGAAATGCGGCTTTCTTGGAGAAGATCAGAATCACTGGAGTATAGTTGTTACGTTAGGTCGTGATTTCCTCTTCACTATCCTCGGGGACTTTTTATCGAGTTGTATTGCACAAAAATTACAATTTCTTCCCAACCAAAATGAAACGTGCTTAAGTAAATTGTAGGAAATTAGAAGTGATGTGTAGTTATTTAGATTTAATTATATGGAAATGATATGCAATTAATGGAGGGAAGGGCGATAGAGGATAAGGATTGGTATTGTTACTGAGTAAAAAGTTATTCTGTTAACTTTGTGGAATGAAGTGAATTCCACGCTGTTAAAGATAATTGTGAAATCCACAACGAAAGTACTGATATGAGATAGATTTCTTTTTTAAATCATAAATTAGGACTGTAAGGTAGGGTGGAGTTCTAGAGAGAGCGACTTTGGATATTCTGCATTGACAATAAATAATTTCATTTGCTTAGTCTTGTGTGTTCTCAGTTAGCGTATTGTGCGTTTTGTTTAGTATATTATATTGCGATATCGCACAAGACCAGAATAATGACGAATAAACGCCATATAGAGAATAGGACAGATAAATTGCATTTATAAGCAACGAACATTTTAATACTGTAGAGAGAGTAGAGAGAATGAATGGAAGCTATAGTAGTAGAGAGAGTGAATGGAAGCTATAAGTGAATGAATTGTACCACAATGACAGGTGTAAGAAGTTATTGAATCACAGCTAAGAAGGAGCAGTGTAGGGTCAGTGCATCAAACCCTCATTTCTAAGCCAGCAAAGGACTCGCACCCCGAGTGATGCATTAAAGTTAAGTATGAAATTATAAAATAAGTTTTCAGATTAGGGTCTGACAGTATAGGTAGTTAACCAAATGAATAGTAGGCTAGGAATTTTTTTTTTTTTTTTTTTGACTATTTAATAATCAAAAACCCGCATAAAAACAATATTATTTCATACGTTACCCAACTTTATAAATCAATTACTGTGTTCATTAGTAACTATTTAGGTATTAAATTACAATGAGAGAAAAAAAGAAAGTAGAATCCGGGCAATATAGTTTGAAGCTTTAATATTGATATAAAGAAATCAAATTCATTATTTTCTATTAAATGGATGCTATTCAATAAACATTTAAGTCATTTTGAAATCTATTCAAAACTTCCTTATAAATTGTCCTTTGTTAGTGGAATTGATAATGTAAAGCAAATTTCCTTTTAAAACAGAATTTAAAAACATAAAGAGAGATAATTGTTGAAAATCGCAGTATTTACGAAATATGTGTACTTATCTCTATCTTTATAGCTCAGCAAAACTTAATAATTACTTTTTTGTGTGTTATAATCCATATCAGTAACTCTGGTTTTGAAACTACACGTATAAGTTGCAACATTTTAGACACAATCACCTGTCACTGTGTCTGCATTTGATCCAAACAACGAACAATGATTTCGTTTGTTGTTATCGTTCGTGGGATATCAAATTCAATTATTTGAAATCTTCAAATTTTTTAAATAGTTTTTTTAATCACAGACAGTTTTTTCTATTCGATTCTATGAAATAAAGTAATGTTTTTCATAAATGAAAATGTTAAAATAAATACAATATACCAAAGTAAATTTCTTAAGCCAACGAAATGATGTAGCATTTTTCTATGATTTATTCAAACTTTTAAATTATGAAGATACTTGATTTTTAATGATCTGATTAACAATTTATAAAACCTTTATTTAATAAATTACCACTCATCTAATATTTTCCTATCATAGTAAAGACCCAATCTGTTCTTTGAATTTTTTACATTATTGCTAACAGAGCTAAGCAAACAGTATTATTCAAAAATTATTAAATAGCTATATATATTACTTAAGTTTAATATATTCATTCGCTCATCACAACTAATATTCTTTTAACTAAAAATATTGCTATTTAAATAAACCGGAACCTTTATTTTTGGAGCAAATGAATTTAATGAAATAAATCATTAGGTAAAAGAAAAATATACCAATAATTAAATTATTTTTCTTGTATGTATGATCTTATATATGATCATAATGTGGTAGACTTTCCAAGAGCTAATGTTCTGACATCTAGATTAAAAAGATGAAATCTCAAGAAAAAAATTAAATCCATTGGTTTTTTACCGTAGTTTAGATTGCAGGATTTCGAACGCATTAAATTTTCAAAGAATTTAGCCTTAAAATATGTCAAATAATCGTCAGTTTTTTTTCTTTTTTTATGTTCATTTTTATGTTATTCAATTTTTTTCAATTTTGATATTTCTACTTTATTTTTTTTTTCGCTGTGATTTTAGTATTCGTTTAAATTTATGGGCTTTTTTCGAAATTTATCTGTAACATATATATTTTCTTCTGTAGTTAATACTGTATTATTGTACATTTGTTCTTTTTTACAACGTTTTTCTGAATTTCACTTGGTGTGTGTGGGTGGGTGTGAGTGTGTGTGTCATCAAATTTTCGATCGTTAATTTAACCAACTTCCCATCAAGCTAGAGCTTTGAAATTTTGGGAATCATTCGTACTTGCCTAACAATGCAATATTTACAAGTTTGCGACAAGTTTTAACTAATATTTCAATAATTTCAATAAGTCAAAATATTCTTTCCTCTAGGCGCTTTTAGGATTGAGGGAAAAATTTCTTTCCCCCTCTGGGAGCACCGGGCACTCCCCACACCGCATGAGGTTATCGTAAACCTTTTGTACTCGCAAAGGGGAGATACTATCTCCCCTTTACAATCTCCGAGATAGTAAGGGTTGCTGACTTTTAGTCAGTAATCATTCGCAAGAAAGAGTTTCCAATATTTGGCGTCATGTCTTATCACAATAATTTTTTCTGAATTCTGGTTCCCATTTTTACAACGTTTTTCTGAATTTCACTTGGTGTGTGTGTGTGTGTGAGTGTGTGTGTCATCAAATTTTCGATCGTTAATTTAACCAACTTCCCATCAAGCTAGAGCTTTGAAATTTCCGGAATCGTTCGTACTCGCCTAACAATGCAATATTTAGACATTTGCGACAAGTTTTAACTAATATTTCAATAATTATAATAAGTCAAAATATTCTTTCCTCTAGGCGCTTTTAGGATTGAAGAAAAAATTTCTTTCCCCCTCTGGGAACACCGGGCACTCCCCACACCACATGAGGCCTCGTAAAACTATTGTACTCACAAAGGGGAGATACTATCTCCGAGATAGTAAGGGTTGCTGACTTTTAGTCAATAATCATTCGCAAGAAAGAAAATTTCCAATATTTGGCACCATGTCTTATCACAATAATTTTTTCTGAATTCTGGTTCCCATTTTTTTTTTAATAGAATGGCTTACAAACTTTCAAATGCATGTTTTGATTTTATGAGTATTATGAATTTTTTAATACGCTCACAAATGTCTTTTTTTAAGTAAATTTTAAAGTTAAAAATAACCAACAGTTTTAACTAATATTTCAATAATTTTCTTTAATAAACTTTGCCACCATATAAAAACGTTGTTTTTAAAAACGTTGGTTTTTATATCGAATTATTTTTAATAGAATGACTTACAAACTTTCAAATGCATGTTTTGATTTTATGAGTATTATGAATTTTTTAATACTCTCACAAATGTATCTTTTTAAGTGAATTTTAAAGTTAAAAATAACTAACAGTTTTAACTAATATTTCAATAATTTTCTCTAATAAACTTTGCCACTATATAAAAACGTTGTTTTTAAAAACGTTGGTTTTTATATCGAATTTTCATTACTTGTATTGCTTTTATATGTATAATTATAAAGCATGGCGCATGTGATAATGTTACACAATAGTTTACAAATTATATCTTTCTTTATTGTATGTCTATTTCATATTTGTTACCTTTATTTTTTCTAAAACTATTACTACATATTTTTATTAAGTATGTGTTAGAAATTTTTAAATTTTCAATCTTTTTGTTGTTAATTTTTAACTCTTTCAGCGTCTTTTTTATATAAGTATTTATTTTTTATTTATGACTTTTATTTCCTTTCATTTCTTATTTGCTTTACTACTTTTATATTTATGATTGTTTTACTTTTTATTATTCACACATACATATATATACATATATGTGTGTGTGTGAATGCGTAATTTCACTTAAATTTAATTTTTATAATTTTTCCCATACTATTAACGCTTATAGTGGGAAGTTAATTTCATATTCTAACACGAATCCTTACGAGCTTTAAATTTATGTGATCCCTCGCAAGAAATTTACTTAAATTATCAGTCTCTAACGAATCTAAATTCGTAGCGATAATCCCTACTAGATTCTTTGTCTGCAGCTAAAACACCTAAAGATCCCTCAGTCCAATATCAAGTGTTTTTACAATATCTTTGCATATAAATTCCGTGCAGGAAAAATTTCCTTCTCTAACGCCTTAGAAATGTAGATAAAAAGCGACGCATCTAGCATCTCCCATTATTTTTATGTAGTTATTATCATTAAACTGTTTTAGCTACGGAAGCGAGTAAACACCCGTCAAAAAATAACGTGATGTGTAACTGTCTCTTTATCTCGTAATAATTTCCTAATTCATGATTTTAAAGTTTCTTCGTTATATCTCGATTGCTGATAAAAAAAATTCTAGTTTTGTTAATTGCTTTCATACACACACACACACACACACGTGTGTGTGTGTGTGTGTGTGTGTGTGTGTGTGTACATAACAGAATTTTCGCATTATATTTCATTATAAAATCTCGTAATCTCTCATTTATATTTCTTTTAAACTAATGTTTCATTCCCAAACGATTTATATGTCATTTTTAAAGTGGACATTTAGTTCAGTAGCGAGTTGTAACTTGAAATCAAAATAATAATAAACTATCACTCTAAATGAACGCATTTAAATGACAAATAATGATATAGGTAACATAGTTTTCTGTTGGTTTTTGTACCTGATATAGAATTACAGTCATATAAACATGTTTAATGTGAATGGATAGTTATGGAATGCTTCTGAATAAAGTTTATTTTTACTGTTTATAGGTCGTAATGTGATGATGCATGAATATATGTTTGAGACCTGCATCTAAAATCAAGATTGAAAAACATTATACTCCATTTACAGTAAATAATAAAACGTTAAGTTTCCAATAAACTAAAATTATACCAATTATATAAATCAGTATCCCCCCCCCATTCTTCTTTTTTTTAAAAATGCATCTTTAATTTTGTTATATAATAAGCTCTATAACAAATTTATTTCTCATTCAAAAACAAAAGATTGAAAGTTAGTATACTTTAATATTGCAAAAGATTGCATGTTTTATTAATTTCGTTTTAAACAGGGATACGATTATTTCCTTAAGCCACTTGACAAATGAATGGAACAATATTATCGACTTTTTGTTTATATACATATATATTTCTCACAATATATAATATTTCTCAAAGAAAATTAATTAACATAGACATCTCTTAAATATTTCAGGTTTTATAAAAATTAATTGCAGATTTGATGCAAGTAAAGACATGTACAAGTAAATTACAGAGTTCAGGAGCAAAAAGGCCCAAGGCATCCTAATCACAGCATTTAAGTTTAAAATATTTAATTTGATATTGCTGTATTAATTAAAATTATAAATTTTTGTTATAAAATTAAAGTTAAATCGAGTTCATTCGGTAAATAGAATGCCACTAAAATTTCTGGAGAAAAATATTCGAAAAAAATAATAATTTGTGTATTCTCTAATTGGTATTAAAAATTGAAATCTATGAACCCGTTTACCTACATATTAAAGAATTAATATATTTTAGAATATGTATTTTTAAATGATTTCCATACATCTTTTAAATTTTGCCACTTAACTTCTCCGTTTTCAAAATTACCGAAAAAACTAACTATATTATTGTCAAAAAAAATGGAGCCCCCTAAATAACTTTCATGATTATTTTCGCTGCTGAATAAAATTGATGCTAATATCAAGGATCAGAGAGAAATAAATTTTGAATGTAATTCATTAATTAATTAAAATAATTAATAATTTTCTAAAACATTTTCTCATTGTTGAAGCTATGTTACTCACATAACTAATTTCTCATCTTAAAATTAGTAAAATTTCGTAAAATTCTACTTACAAGTTTCTGTTAAATATGTGTCACCTAATGTTAGTTGAATTTCTATCATTTGACAATATAAAATTTCCTACTTAACATTTTTAAAGATGATTATACCAATCGATAAATATTCCTTTTTTAATTCCAAAAAGCAAAACCATTTTTAAAAGGAATGTACCGAAATATGAATTATTAAATGCTGCGACAAAAAAGTTTTTATACACAAAATGTTTTAGATATGTGACTTTCTCCTATCACAGAACCCGTAAATTTAAAATTACATGCAATTCCTCCAATAGTTTCATAAATATTTAAGGTCAAACTTACGATCCAAATCACGGGCCATATGCTTTCATATATATTATATAATAATTGTTCTAATAAAGCGGTGTTAAAAAACAAGATAAATATTACATAGTGTGTCTCGTAAATATTTAGACCGGTGTTTTTTTTCGGAAATTGTTAAAATGAAAGAGCTAGAACAATAAAAATAATAAATGATATATATATATATAATATTATAAGTATAAAAGTTAAACAATAGAATGTCTGCAAGGCGTCTGTTGCTGCAAATACCTACCCCTTTTGTCACAAAACCATAAGCTTTTGTGTCTGCTAAAGTGCAATGAACGGTGGACATGGACAACCTAATGGAACGACATCGTTTTTGCTGACGAATTTCACTTTTGCGGGCAACGGATTAGAGTCTGGAAAGTGATGGCTGAACTTTTGCTTTATGCATCGCCATACGGATCCAGCACGAGATATAATGATAGAGGATAATATTGGATTTCACTCTTACATCTCTTTAGTACGCATTGCCGGCATAGTGGCCAACCAATGACGCACATGTCTCAGATTTTGAAGCCTATTGCTTTCCTTACCTTCGGAGATTTTCTGGAGCCAAATTCCAACCATCCAACGCACAACCACACGTGGCACACGTGTTCAAGACTTCTTCGCTCACTAGATTGCATTGCTGCCTTGGCCTTGGTTCTCCTGATCTATCGCCCATTGAACGTACTTGATCAATCACTGGAGAATGACTGACCTAGCATACAATACTCGCTGCTACATGGCAATTACCTTTGGCAGCATGTGGAGGCAGGACGGGTTGCCATACTTGAACGAGACATTCAAAGGCTTTTTTATTCAATGTCGAGAGGTCTAGCAATGGTGATTGCTTGGCGGTAAATGCTTATTGAACATGTTCCTCCCCTCCCAGAATACTGTATTTTCAATTATTTCGCTATTATACTTTGTAAGCCGAATTTATTTCTTTAATAAATTTGGCTTTGTTATATCTCGTCCTTCTTGGTGTTACATTTAGGATCGCCAACAGCGTAAATTAATATTTGGTTGTTACAGAATCAAATTATTATTATTATATATTGGCCAGCTCTTAGTTTGGATCTCATTCATGCGGAAAATCTTTTGAAGGTGGAAAGGTAACACAAGATGTGTAAACCCATGGAAGGTGATTGTTAACACTATTGAAATTAATACAGCGAATAGACGAGAGTTGGTCCTCTTTAAAGCCTGATTTGCTGTAAATTTCAGTTTACAACATGCTTGATCGGGTATTCAAGTTAATTAAAAACCACGGTTTCGGAATTTGAACTACAATGAATGAAAATCAATTTATCCATATATTTTAGGTGCAGTTTATATTTTTATTTTAATTTTTGCACCAAAAATTGTGAACTTTATACGATGTGCCAGTGAAACTTTGTATGATGCAATAAATTGTTATGGTTTTCTCCGTTGAATAATTTTATTCTATTCATTAACTTTTAACCAAGAAATTAATCCGAAAAAAAAAAAACTTTTCCATATATTTCTGAGACATGTTGTATCATCTGCGTGAAAAAAAAATATATAGTACATGACCTCCTTATAAATCTTCTCGATTATATCTGGAACTAACATTCGAATTGGAATGAAATTTGTAACATTTGTTATTTAAAAGGTTAACCCGATTTTGAAAAAAAAAAAACAACCGAGATTTCATGCTGAGTAAATTCTGTTTTAAAAGTTAATTATTCTTATGTTAATGTATGTTTATTAAGTTTGCTAGTCCATTAACATAATAATTTATTTCTTACTAAGACATTAAAATTGATACCATTTTTATTCAGCTGTCTTGAGAATTGCGAAAGCTAATAAGAATGTCCCATTTCTTGAAGACTGTCTAAAACCGTTTGAAATAAGATGCACATGGATACGACAAAAAATATAGCTCACTTGTTACGCTATCACTTTTAAATGAACATATACATTTTATTGAAACTTTTTATGTATAACACTGAGTGAATTATATTTTTTTGAAATATGAATATTTAACGGAATCTTCGAACACAAGAAATATAAATATTGAAATAAACATGATAGAGTTTTATTTTCTTTTAATTATTTCTCTTTAATTCGGGAGAAAACTCAACTTCTAGCAGTCAAAAATATACTCCTTTGAGAGAATATCAAAATGTGTGGAAAAAAGAAATAGAATGGGAAAAATTCAAACCAAGGTATTATTTGTAATATAAATATATAATGGAATACAAACACAGAAATGCAAAACATAAATAATACAGAGTTATTTAAGTTTCAGTAATTGTTCAATCAATATTTACTTTTAAAATGTGGTAGTTGTATCTCGTTCATTACTAATAAATTTAATATGACATACATATTTTGTTTCGTATTTCATGCAGTTTAAGAATCAGTATAATAAATTACATCCTCTAAAAATAAATATACGTTTGACCTTGTAGGAGAAACCTTATAATGATGACTCAAAATCAAGTGTGGAAAAGAACATCTACATGAGCTGGTGTCTATATCCTAATTTTCACATCATGTTTGATTTAAAAACTCTTATTTCTTCAAATGCTTAGCAGATCCCACTATTCAATACGAGCAGCGTTGGGAAGAATTAAAACTGAAATCGACAATCGGATTCACAATTTTGACTTCTGGGATATCGTAGTTTTACAATTAAAAGAATCAAGTTATTTTTTCGTCGAGAAAAAAAAATGCAATCATTATTAGAAAATAAAACAATTTTTGAGGAATTCAACTTTTACATAATTTCAAAAGATTTAAAAAATCATTGATTTAAGATATTATTTATGAGATGGTCCCGTTCGATAGTTAATAATGATTTCATTTGCTAATTAACTTAAAGAATTTTTCTCAAATTAGAATAAACACTTAACACCTTATAACATAAATCTATGTAAATATTGCGGATTTTATATTAAATTCTTTTTTACCTTGACAAATTATTACTTTCATGAAAATAATATTTTAGGATGCAATTTCTGACATGTTCTTAGTTAGGCTTCAGAAAATGTTATAGGCTTATTCATCAAATTGTTTTATCCTGTGTACGAAAAATTTCCCGAACACTGATACACGCGACTTCAATTGTTTGTGAGCCACCACGATAAAATTGCGAGAGCATGCCCTGATAAAACTGTTATAATAACTTGTGTTAATACACTGATCCCTGTTATTCAAAAAGAAAAAGCTCAAAATAGCAATAAAAATTTTAAAAAATCGTTACTTTTACTCCTATTTATCATTATAATTTGAGTCTGTAAAACTGTTCGTTATTTGCACGTCGCAAAATGAAGATATAACAAACAGTTTAAATTTGATATTAAAAAAGAGTGATTCCAATTGGTAATTAAAAACACTAATTAATGTTTTGTCTCTTGAAATATCAATTACTTAAGTCATATTTCAAATAATTTTTTTTTTTTTTTTCAAATTCTTTTTTAACAGAACTTCGCCCAAAATAACACAAACTAAATAAATATAATAACTATTCGCATCAATGATATTTTTAAATGACTTAACATGAGGGAAATCTTGAAATCAAATGACGTAAAATCCAAATTTTTAAGTATTTTTGTCAAGTTAAAAATAGCACAGCTTTTGCGAAAAAACGTATGAAATGAATACGAAACGGCGTTCCAATTTAAGACGCAGTAAGTCATGATCTGAGTATAAAAGGAAGTTATAAACTTGAAGTGAGAACATAGCTCAAAAATAAATTTTTCACAATGTTATCTGAAGTATATACGTAAAAATAAAATCTATTTCCCGAATATAATTAAAACGAACATAAATGAATTTCATACATCCAATTTTGTTTGCATCACTAAGCGCTGTGAAACTATTAAAAAAGCTTATTCATTTCTTTCAAGAAAAGTATCTGAGTACCATACTGTTTGTTCGTTCTTTCTGTTTGTACAGGTTTGTACCTTAAGATAAAAATTACGATGTAAATCCGAAATATAAATACTTTTTTATTTAGATTCAGGAGTAACTGTACAAGTATTTTTATTTCCAAATATTTACAAATAGCTCATGAGTTTACTTATTCTGGTTTCTTTGTTTCTATTGAAGAGATAGTTCTTTCCATTTCTTATTTTTTATTGAGTAGAATAAAGAAGAATATTACGGTTTTGGAGAAACGCATTAAGTCAATATTTATTTATCTGTTCAACCTCTGTAGAATTTACTATCGTATTAAATGAGAAAATTTCGTGTGAATCAGTTAAATAACATTGCGTTAAATACCTCGCTTCAAGAATGACTCATTTTCCACCTGTAAAAATATTTAACTATTTAGAGAATATCGTGTATAAGATTTAGTGTGACGTGTCTCTTGAAAAAAATCAAGTGTTAAATTTTATTTTTATTACAGACTTATACTTTCTTTAAAGAATTTTTAACCTAATTTAATTTTTAGAAATAGGTGAACTTTATTTCAGAATTTAAAGAGGTATTTTAAAAAAGCATTGAAGTAATGTACTCTTCCGGTAATCCTGCAGATATCAGACTTAATAAAATCCGGAAAATTACTTATAAATACGCATTTAAACAACTAAAGCTATAGATTATTACATAAATTTTAATACTGTACACGCGCAAATAAAATGCCTAACATACAAAATAACTAAAACTGCAAAAAAAATTACTGTTTTCTTATTGATATCCTACATTATCCCTTTTATGTAAAAGGAATTAAAAAAAATTATGACCTGTCAGCCGGTGTAAAAACTCCGAATTACTCGCAAAGCCAGATAAGTGAAATACCGGATCATTGTGGGAGTACTGAATTTTCTTTAATATCATTTAACAGTTATTACTTTTGAGGTAAAATTTGTAATACATAGGTTGAATACCAAAAAGCATGCTTTGATAACTTTCCTTCATGACACTAAAGTTTATACCATTTGTCCCAAATGCTCATCAAATCAGGCCACAACGGATTCTGGCTTGTATGAGAATGGACAAATCTGATTTTTATGAACAATTGTATTGGAATATTTGAAGTTGAGTGACGAAATAGACCTGGTCTACCCTTGCTTGAATCACGAGGAATTGGAAAAATAACATCAACAAACGGCATTATTCTTAAATAATTACATCATTTCATTATTTTTTGCGATTTAAGATAATTTAATACGTATGCTGAGTTCATAGATTAAAATAATTTAATAATTTGAAAATAAATTTATATTAAAGTAGAATCTTCATTCCCTAAATGTTATAATACTTTTTAACATATCATGCATTGAATATTTCTTATATTATAAAAATAAATACCCTTAGATTTAAAAACATCAATGCTCTAAAGTGAGTAATTTTATTTAATAAAATAATTTTCTTACACTATGTAACCTTTCTGATCAAAACATTAATTAAATTCAAACTTAGTCGTTTTGCATTTAAATGTGACTGTTAAATCTATAATATTTCCCGAAGTTTATTTTTAATAGTTACAGTAATAGTTACACGGAAGTGCCAATGATTACAAAAATGACAAAAGTTTTTGAATATGAAGACACAGAAATGTTATTGTTCGTTTTATTATTATTATTATTTTTTTTTTTTTTAAAATGTCGCTACATTGGGATCTAATGCCCAATTAAGTTTAACGTTTATAAAATCGCTAAAATTATATAAAGAACTATAGTAGGCTAAAAAATAAAAATGAAGAAACATTAATATTTTTATTAATATAATTTTTTAGTTGAAGTTACAAATTTTTAAGTCACAAAATTGAGAGTACATATATATCAACCTTAAATATAATTTTTTTTATTTTGTTGTACATCCTTCAGAATTCAGAACATTTTCCAAACGGTATGCATTGATTTGAAAAATTTGTGTTGTTCTGTTGGATATTTTCCTCATTTTTTCTTATAATACTGTTGTTCAGTGTGATTTGCTGTTATTATTATTATTATTATTATTATTATGCTTCTGAAAAGGTTATTTCAACTTAGACCACAAGTTCTTAATTTCAATGAGATTACGAAATTGAGAGACGGAGTATATGCAGTTGCACTTTGAAACTGTACAAGAGCCATAACTTAGTAATTTTAGCTGGATGTTTTGAGCTCTTATATAGTAGAAACATAAAATGCAACCATAAACCAAATTTTTGAGCTCTTTGTTTCCTTTTAAATTATTCTTCAGTATATCCAAGTATTTCATTTTATCCATGACTCCAATAATAAAAACTTATATACCCACTCCTTTTGCAGAAGTGCAACCCCATGCAAGAATCAACCATCGCCAAGTTTGACAGAAAGGAAGGTGTTTGTGGAAAGTAATGTAACTTCGGACTACTCTTCGAATTGTTTCTGCAGAAACGCGTCTTGCTGTTTCTGTAAAAAGTAAATGAGGCAATTTTTGCAGCATTCATCTACGAAATTTTTCTTATTTTTCGAATGATGGTCCTCTTAGTCGTCGAAATGAGGGATTCCTTTCCTCCCTCTTCCAGGTTTATTTACGGTTTGACCAAATTGTTTATACTTTTGGATATTTTTTTGTCTCCAGCCGTGACTTTGTTGAACTTCCTATGCAGTGTCACGTAGAGATATATCTTTTTCACGGATCTGAATGACAATTTTCCGAATTTCGATACAGTTTCAGGTCTGGGGCTCATTTTCAGTATCGAAACATTATTTCTCTTGGAGAATCAAATACTGGTATATTTATTATATAAAAATATTATAAGATTCATTATAAATATTAATAGCAGCAAAAATTACAATTTATATCCATATACTCGATTTTGTGACCCTGAAATTTGGAACTTAATGCATGATAATTTTGTTATTAGAATAACATTCATACTGAACTTTTGCTTCTCAGTCTGATGCATATTGTTTGTAATGGCAGTTTTATCTTTCCTATAAGTATTAATATTAAGCAAGTATTTAATCATAACATTTTAAACCTCTTAGGAAGAGACTGTGAGGTGTATACTCTATTTCAGGAGTACCTCTGTATGTATTCATACAGAGGTACTCCTGAAATAGAGTATACACCTATCTCGATTGACTATCCATAATATAAATAATAAGTATAAATAAAATTTAAGAGCATTGTGTAAAAAGTAATTTTAAAAAACATCAGAACCGTGAGAAATATTATTTTTTGCTTGATGGAAGAAACAGAGTTTAAAACCCTTTCACCAAAAGTATTTCAAATAGTTTTCTTCAAATGAAACCCTTTTTATAAGCGTAATAATAATACCGAAATCGTACGAAGAAAGTTGATGTTTTCGAATTCATAAAAAAAGGAATGATATGCGAGCAGAAGCTATAAACTCTTATGTCATACAATATTTTAGATCGGAAAACTTGTATCAGGTTTCTTTTTTTAAAAAATGTTCGGAAACTTTCACTCTCTTTTATTCCTTAACTGTAACCATTTAGTACGCCACTAAATTATTTCCAGGAGAGAATATATTTTCAAATGCACAGTTTCTGGGATTTT
Organism: Nephila pilipes; assembly: GCA_019974015.1. Lineage (NCBI taxonomy): Eukaryota > Metazoa > Arthropoda > Arachnida > Araneae > Nephilidae > Nephila > Nephila pilipes. Next base: position 68,450 of record BMAW01082574.1, read on the forward strand.
ACAAGTTCGATGTTTCATTTTATTTTTTTTAAAAAAAAGTAATGATTTTTCTAGTTATTTATGCTAAGAATAATAGCAATTATTCTCAGTTTAATTAATTTTGACAAAAGAAAGTGCTTTCATTTACATTTTATAGGATTAAAATTGCAAACTAGAATTTTTAAATAATGTATCAAAGTTTGTAAATATATATATTTAAAATTAAATTTAATATTTCAATATGAAATTTTTAAAAAAAATGAATTGTTCATTATACATCCACGAAAGAGAAAATCACGAATAGTCCAACGTCACAAGCTTAGGATAATTTCTAAGTAAGTTGGACAATTTCACCAGGAGAATTAAAGGGAAAACAGTTCGCATGTTTTCTCCTCTCATAGATTCTAATCTGCTAAATTCAGTAACTTTTTTCTCAGATTTCAACCCCCTTCGTTTCTAGAATCTTCAGTTCATTTTGAATGATTATCGTACTTCCCGAACCTAGCTAGTCCTTTGGATTCGTATTTTGCCTTGAAAGAATTATTGAATGGCTTTGGTCTAAGAGTTTTTCTTGCCTTCTAAAATTCTTCAAGTTTGTCAGTCAGCTCACTTGGAGAGGTAGACCATTCTTCTAGAAAGTACTTTTGTTAAAATTCAAATGGAACTCGTTGCTCTATCTGACAGACAATAATCAAATCATGCAGTTGATTAAATTTTGTACTCCCAAACATGATATCCATCCATCGAAGTATGAGGTCTATTTATTTTCCAAGGTCCGATTTGTTGCGAAATGAAAACTACAGTGAAAATCAAAACTGTTTTTTGAAACATTTAGAAACAACTTCAAGCTACTTCTCTTCATACTCGTCGATCTTAATGAGATATTTGTCGTAGCGTGCTACCAATTTTCCTCTACTCTCGTCATAGAATGCAGCCACCTGCGCATCACCCAATCATCGTTGTCAGAGCTAAACTTTTGCCTTCCTAGCCAACGCTTCATGTGAGCAAAAGGGAAGGAAATCGAAGGGAGATACAAATCCAGGCTGTATGATGGGTGATCAAACACGTCGCATTGAAAACGCTATTGGAAAACGCTTGCGGTGTACGGCCAAGCAGAGTTACTCATGAAAGTCTTTCAATCACATTATACATATGTCGAATCCCTCCCTTACCATTAGACACCCCTCAGTATGCGAAAATCGCATGACAGCCCACACAGTGCGGGAGACTGTTCTTCGAGTCGTATTTACGAACTCGCTGAACACTCAGACTTGACGCGATCGATGAGCATATCAGAAACACTGAGCAACACATCTGTGCATAGCGTCATTGGAATTTAACGAGAGTTTTCATTTCATGCACGATCAAATCTTGGGGAAAAAATAGCCCTCTTATATTTATAACTCGTTAAAGATATCGAGTCAAATAGAGTCGGGATATTTCTGTGATTTTATTAATAACTGTCGAAATTTTTCCACAGTAAGTTTAAATCTCTTAAGCACCTATGACTTAAAATATACATTGTCTCGAGCTTCTCCTTCGTATACCCGAGCTATTACACTATTTACTTCAGCTGTCAAAATACTATTTAGGTAGGATACTCTTCTCTCTTTTAGGAATTTGCATAACATTATATTAATTCGCAAACTTATCTCATCAATTTAAAGGTTACATTTTGGCATACGCTTTTGAAAATTTTGACAAATAATTATTCAGCAACTGATGCAGTATTTCCTTGCTTTATTTCAAAATATTCCAATTCCATTCGTTGTTGTACTAATTCAAATTTCTTTTTTTTGTTATGTTTTTCTAATTCTATTTTCTTAATCTTGTCATTCAATCAGCTCACTAACAATACTAGAAGCTAACTCTGACTCATCATGTTTACTTTTAGTTGTTATGTCTTTTAAAATTATTCCCCATAAATCATTATTTTTAAAATAATAGCTAGAGATGTGAAATCATATTTCTAGGCTTTGCCTAAAAATGCCATTTTAGAATGACAGTAATAATAATAAATTAAAAGAACAAGATGGCACAAGATAAAACTCAAAAATATTCCTATCTACTCGAATTTCCATTGTTATAAGATGATAAAATAAAAAGCAAATTGAAAATTATCAAACCCTTAAATATAATTAACACCTACAGATATTTTTTCTTTAGCTAAGAAAAATTATTGGTGGGAAAAAGCATGATTCTTTAGCGGGGCAAAATAGAATTGTTTAAAAAAGAAAATCGTCTGATACTTTACATTGAAACCAGAACTAAAAAGGTTATTTTTAGCAATATAATATTTAATGGAACAAAATAATTTCTCAGTTAAATTCCAGAACTAAACATTAAAAAAATTCAAATGATAAAAGTAATCAAGTTTTCTTACTCGCTTTGGTTTCGTCAAAGGACTTTTAATCCATTCAGGAGTAGAGAGGGATTTGATTTGAAACCGATGTCCTTTCTAGAAATGACAGAGACCTGTTATTTCTAAATGATATTGAAAGACCACTTAAAATATGACTCATTTGGGTGTCAGAGTGGTGAACAAAACAGGAACTGGAGCCGAAACAGTAGAGAAAATATTACTTGATTCAGTGCAGAGTGCTCTTACATTTCATCACCCTGAAACGGTTGTGAGTTTCACAACACTTGTAAGACTGAGATAGCGTATTCATCTGAAACCCAAATCCAATGTCAGGCACATTAACATTTCTACTTTGCCATCGCAGATGTCTGAAGAAGTTCTTGAAAACTGTTGTTTCTCTTTCTGCAACGAGATCTAATTGTAGGAGACACTCGATATCAGCTATCCTCTACTGCAGGAAAGATAAAGTTTTTTTTTATAGAAGAGATTTCCAAAGTTCATCCCGGTTGGTCCCCCTATTTAGTGGGGTGGTATCGGTATCTAGAGGGTATTTACTGCAAAAATGATGATCACCTCTTCAAAATAATACGTTTACTTAATACGAGAATAAAAATATGTGCTCTGTTTGAAAATGATTTTAAGTTTTACTCCAAGGTCATGACTTTAATTAGTTTATAATAGGAAGAACCTTATTAGATGGGTTACCTTTCTCTCTTTTTCTCAGCACAAAGCATAAACACATCTGGCAAAGAGTGTTTTCACCAGTCGATCTCTGCCAAATTTTCAACTCGGACACTGACTTGAAATTGTTCTCGTGAAACAAAAGACAGAATGCAATAAGCAGCAATGGTAGTACCATATGTGAGCTAATCATATGATGCATCTATTATAAGGCTAATCATTATGATATAAATATATAGGGTTTTTATTTTTCATAAAGGTGAGAAATGTGATATGCGAGTGTAAAAGAAATATTTTTTTAAAAAAAGAGAAAAAAAATGCGAAAGAACGATAATAATCACTTTTATTATTCAATTATCAAATGAAACCGTCTGAAAGAAAACCGGACATAAGAGCAGTTCACTTAAGCGAAAAAACAAAGGAAACGAAAAGGTGATTTTACAGTTAAATAAGGTGTGTGGTTACTTCTAACAGCCGGGCACGCTGCACAACGATTTCTCATACTTGCTACGACACTGTGAATGAATTGTGCTCTCGAAGAGTTTCAAACGTCACGAAGTATTCTTTTCAGTTCCTTAATGGAGCTTGGTGAATGCGGAAGGACTGCAAGTTATCTCTCAAACGTATCCCATACATGCTCGATAGGATTCAGATCGGGTGAGTGAGCAGGCCACGGCATTCGTTGGATATTTTCCGTTCCAAGGAAGTCGTCATTCAAGCTTGCCAGTGACAAAACTTTATCATCAATAAATATGAAGGGATAACAGGATCGACAACACCTCGAAGCTGGTGTACATAAAGCTCATTAACTATTTCCTATAAATATCAAAATAAAATATAAAATAACAGTTATTGTAATAGTATAATTCTCAATGAAAATTAAATTATAAGAATAATGATACAAAATAGGTAAGAAACAAAGGAAAAATCAATATCAAAAACGTGAAAATACTTTTTTTTTTAAATGATTAACAACTATCAAGGTAAAGACACAAAACAAGGATATAAAGAAATTCAATTAGTTGTCAAACGCTTGGAACTGTCGTAAGAGATGAATAATGTTTTGTAGGATCTTAACTATCACCACAGAAACGCTTGGAATTGTCGTAAGAGATGAATAACGTTTTGTAGGATCTTAACTATCACCACAGAAAATGCTACAATTGGATTCTGTTAACTCGTGATAGTTGGTGTCTATGGTTTCTAAACGAAGAGTTATGGTATGATTATTCGGCGGCCTCTCCTACCAACCAGGCTGAAAAGACATCTTATCTGGCTGCTTAAGTAAGGCGTTTTAACTTCTAACGTTTTTGTAGAAGAGATTCGCCGCTAATATATATTGAGCTATGAGATTTAAATTCCAACATCGATGTGAATTATGTGCGGTACGTTTACACAATTTTGATATTATTTTTAATTATTACGCAAATCTTCTTATGTAAGAAAAGATATTTATAACTCTTGAGATTTTCTACATAGTAAAAATAAAATTAATTTCAGACTAAGTATTTAACAGTATGAAAACAAGAAAGGAACACTGGATAGTTATTTTATTAACTCTAAAATATATATTCTATATTGCCACACAAAACAAGGGAGCCAGTTACCTCCGTAGGACAGCAGAGCTTTGGACTACAGTTCCATCCATCCGGGGCTCGAATCTCCACCAAGGTATTTTCATCCGCAGATTGGATTTTATTTAAAATATTATTTACTGTTTATCTAACATCTAGATGATTCTAGGTTTTTCTTGAATTTTCAAATTGGTTGTTTTTCGAATATTCTGTGTATATATATAAATACTAAGTCACATCAATTGTGGGCAAATTCAAAGTTCTGTAATGTTACGCTGTTCTAGCAATACATATAAATGTATCTTCGTGACAATATATTTCAATCAACTTTTCAAATGTGTATTTATAAAATTAACAGGAAATTCGGCTCGAATACAAGATTTATGAAATTTTGTAATTTTATCCTTCATACCACTATGAACCGTAACTAAATTTTAGTTACGTAAAATAAATTTAAAGATAGCACTTCTAAAAATGGAAAAATGTTAAATAGTATTCTAGTAAGGTACTCTAGAGGTACTCTAGGTGGCATGGAAACCAAATTTATCTAATTTTTCAAAAGTATTGTTGTATATTTTATTATCTGTAATTTTTAATTTAATAACTAAATAATCAATTTTATTAATACTATCAGTTTGAATTACATTTAAATTGGATTCATAAAAAGATAAATTAGATTTAACATTTGGATTATAATTATTTTGAAAAATAATTAGGTAATCTATATATCGAAATAAAATAATACAATTATTATCTATAAAATTCTTTTAATAAAATTTTATAAATGAATAATTACCAAAATATAACTAGCTGACCCCCCTTGTGAAATACTTTTAATTTGCTTATGTATTTCATCATTAAAAATGATATTATTATTTTTAAGTACTAAATTAACTAAATATTTAAATCTTTCATGAGAAATTATTTTATAAATATTATAATTCTGAAAAATATCTAGAAGAATATAAGATCCCCCATATCTACGGAAATAAATTGATCTTCATAGGTATGAATAGAATAAAATTCTTTATTTTATGTACTTAATTATATTATAACTATTTTTAATAATAGCTGACTTATTAAAATTATTTACAGTATTTGGTAAAATATTTTGTAATAATTTACCAGTTTTTGTATTATGAATATTATATTCATTTTTACAGTGCTAAATTCAATTAGTACTCAATAGAATATTTAGAAGTTAAAAAAATATGTGTATATTTTATACTATTAATACAGAAACCAATCTTCTTATAAAGAGCAGTGATACTGTTATTAATTTCTCTTCCAAAATTACTAATTTCAACAACAAAAAAATTATGAATACGTTTCTTAATCATTCTTAAATAAAATAAAAAAAATGTATGCAAATAATAGCATAATTGCTATATACTTTATCTACATATGCAACAACAAAATCATTTGGGAATTTCTTAATATAATTTTGTATTTTCTTATAACATGTACTATATTTTTAGTCCGGAAATTCAAGTGATTAATTTCTTTATTAAAACAAAATTTATATTTCCTAAACGCTTCTATTGGTAATCAATATCTCATTGTTAAAAGAACAAAATTAGTAATAAATTTTTCAAAATCATCACTTTTCTTATTCTTAACATGCACTCATGGACAAAAAAATTAACGCACCAAGAAGGGGTCATCAAAATGAAACGAAATTTTACATACGTAATGACTATTTTGATATAAGTAAATGTTTAGAAAATCAAAGAAAAAGGATCATTTATTTCAGAGAAAAAGGCAAAAGAACGGAGGATTTAATACCCTGTTGAACCCCCTGTAGCGCGAATGCACAATGCGATACGATCGGGCATTGAGGCATACAAGTTCTGTATGATGTCTTGAGACATTTCGTTTCATATTTGCTGTAACCTTGCCTCTAGTTCTTTCAAACTCGTAAGATGCCCAACTCGCCGTTCCAAATGATCCCAGATATGCTCTATTGGAGACAAATCTGGGAATTAGGCAGGCCAAGGAAAGGGTAGTAACAGTGCTGAGACAGTCTTGTGACACCCTTGCCGTGTGAGGCCGAGCATTGTCTTGTTGAAGAAAATGAGAGCCGTTGCATGAGTGACAATACATGTGGTTGCAGGATGTCATGGACATACCGGTGGGGTGTCGTGGTGCCACGGATCAATACTAGGGGTGACCCTGTACTGTAGGCAATGGCACCCATACCATCACACTAGCTGTGGGGGCGGTGTGTCGCTGTAAAGCAAAGGCAGGATTGAGGCTTTCACCACGGGGTCTCCACACGCGAACACGATTGTCATCACTGCTGAGATTGAATCTGGATTCGTCGTGAAAGACGACCTGGTTCCATTCCGCTGCAGTCCAGTTTCCTCGTGCGCGGCACCACTCCAAACGGTGGAGTGCATGGGTGGGCGTCAAGGGCAGCAAACTTTATGGGTGCCGCGATCCCAAATATCCTTCAGCCAGGCTCCTTCGTATGGTTTGAGAAGACACAGGGGCTCCAAGTGAAGGTGCTACCTGTGCCTGGATGGCGGCCGATGAAGCAGTTGGCTGTACGCGTGCATTTCTTACGATGTGGCGGTCTTCTAGATGACTGGTCTGTCGAGGGCGTCCTGAACCTGGTCTTCGTGTAAATGACATCTTCTGGATCCCCTCGTCCCAACACCTCCTCACAACACAATCAGAGCGGCCTAATTGACGAGTTACTCGCCTAGCTGATCACCCAGCTTCCATCATGCCGATGATTCTCCCCCTCTCAAACTGTGACAGCTGTTCATATTGTCTTCGAAAACGGCGTAATGGCATGTCTACCATAGCTCTTCCTTTGTAAACGATTCAGCACATTCAAACAAGCTTTGGTTACATGTTTTATACTCCACGGAGAACGACGTTAAACGTCCTCTACCGGCTATACGTAATGCGCAATCACGCTGCATTTCTAATCATTTGCATATCTCCCCGACATGTACCTTTATGCCAAGTTTCGTTACGATCCCGCAATTATTTCTTGGTGCGCTAATTTTTTTGTCCGTGAGTATAATTATTATTGTTTGAGATTATTATATTATATAATTATTATTATATATATATATATATATATATATATATATATATATATATATATTCATTCTACCAAAAACTCTATTTTAGTTAAATTTCATTTTAAAAGTAAATCTTCGATAAATAAATATAATATCGTATGAAATTCTTGTGCATGTCATTGATTGTTTATTCGAGTGGGCATGTAAAATGCTTTCCCATTGTGCACAGTAATCACCCGTGATATTTTTGCTCACAAGTTATCGAAATTCAGCAGAAACATCCGAGATACTTAATTTTGATGACTATCCGAATTATTAATAGTTTATATTTCTCTTATCATTTGACAAAAAAAAGTATCTCGAAATAACTCTATCCTATTTTTTTCAGGTAAATACATTTTTTTTCCATTTTCTTATGTATTCCATAACTATACCACGTTTTCAAATTTTCAAGGAAAAAAATTCATTTTTTTGTATGTTTACGAGAACGCAAAATCGTTTTGTTATCAAATTCCTAGTAATAATATATTTTTCGTTCGATTTATCTGATGTTAAACGATGTGTAAATTATCGTTATCTACAAAAATGCCATCCTGTAGGATTACGTGGCTTTTATTTTCAAGGTCAAGGCAGGAATAGTATTATAGAGAAGTGTAGCTTTGTTATTTTAATATATTGAAATTGTTTTATTTTCTTAAAATTTTAGTAAAATTGAAACTTTCTGTGCTTGCAGTCCCATTCAGCACTTTTTTGCTACGCTTGCATACCATTTTGAAAAATGTATTGCTCGTCAAACAAATAGGCTCTGGAATAAATGTACACTGGTGTTCAACATTAAGAGAACTTTTTATTTGTTTATCTCCAGAAGTACTGGATAATTGTAATGAAATACTAAGTATATATAGGTAGATAGGTTAATATAATATCAAAAAATTAGGATGCAACAGTTATGGGACACATGCATGATCGCAAATACTGCTCATCAGAAAAGGAAAATTGCAAGATGAAGCAAAAAAGTGGATTAATA
>BMAW01082576.1:12333-35571 GCA_019974015.1 Nephila pilipes
CAACTAACTGAAATAATATTTTCTTTCTTTAAAATTTTCCATACTGCTGATTGATATTGCTTTTAAACTTTTATTATTTGAGCATTCTTATGGTAGCTTAGAGACAATGAAAATCAATATAATTGGAAAATGGTGAATTTCTTCCTACAACCATTTTGTTCACATGGGATTAAAATTGTAGAATAATGTCAGAAATAAACTTATTAGAATTTATTTAGATGGATGGAGATAAAGTACAGATTTGTATCCTTGATTGAACCACTATTTATCAAGGAATCATTACTCGTTTTAGCTTGCTTCACATATGACAATACTTAGCCATTGAATATGACAGTTCATTGGAAATGTGTGTATATAGTGCCTTCAGCATTTGTCAAGTAAGGATTCGTAGAATATTCTTGTAATGATTTTTCCGGTTTGAAGATGATCTATTAAGATAATTTCATGACTCTCCTAAAACGTTTTAGTTCTAACATGAGTAAACATAGCATACAACACACGCACAGCTTTAGAATGCCTAAATATTAATTAAATATGTGACAAAGACGTTTTTAGGACACACTCAAACCCTTGCTACCTCCTTTACTTTAATTTGATGGTCATCTAGAACCATTTGGTTAATTTTAGCCATGTTATAGTATGTGGTTGCTGTTTTTGGACGTCTCGAAAGTTCACCATCTCCCAAGTTGATACTCCACTTTTAAATTAATCTACCTAAAATGTCATGGTAGTAAATGATGGGGCCGAAATCTCGTACATAGCGGCCAACTCATTTTTTATTTGTGTAGCTGCATTTCTTTTCAAAAACAAATATTTAACATTCTGGCTCACCTGGACCTTATATAAGGCTCCTACATTATTTCAAAGAAATAGTGATTTAAAATCATTCTTCTTTCATTTGTTTTCGCTTGAGTTGCACTTAATTGCACTTGAGTTGCATCCATTTAAGACTCAAATTGTTTTAGTATTTCGTAATTCGAGGCAGCACCAGACTTGAAACATTTAAGTATATAATTTTGTGAAAGAAGTGAATTCATAAATAACATGTTTGTTACTGTAATATATTTTCAAATAAGGTAAGTAAAAGGTTTCCTCTATTGTAAGACGTACAGTAATCCCATTAAAATAGCTTACTTCTAAAAATAAGATTCATATATGCTGGAAAGCATAGTGCCTTATATGAGGCTCAAAGTAACACATAGTTTTAAACGGCAACTTCATTAAAAATATAACAAAACAAGTTTTAATAACATTTCTTAAAAAGTAGTTTTGTATCATCATTTTTAGTATAAAATGAATGAATAGAAAAAGATAAGGATCATGCAAACAATATACCCCCCTTTATAGGATATCAGCAATCCCATTAACTGGAAATATGCTTATTGATTATTTTCATAAAATGCTCCCAGATGCCATTTTAGAATTAGTGCATTAATCAAACATATATATCACATTAAAAGGGAAAAATATTTGTCCCTACTCTATATGAACTAAAGGTATTTTACGAATAAATTTTGTTAAGACATACCTTCAGTATTCCAGATTACAACTTTACTGGGCACAAAAACTTGGTACGAGACTAAGTATAATTCCTGATTATATGATTCAAAATTGCATCATTGAAATAAGAAAATACCTTCATTTTGTACCAAATAATGCATCTCGTGACAGTAAAGATAAGCTGTGTAAAATCATACTAGTATTGGACAACTCTTCCAGACTGTTTGCCGAAAGCTGCAAACCGGAAGAATTTTTGTCAGTGGATGAAATGATAATTCCGTTCAAAGAAGGTCAAACATCAAATAATACATAAAAGGTAAACCCCATCCATGGGCAATAAAATCCTGGGTGTTAACTGAAATTTCTGGCTATGTTTATGCCTTTGACATATATCAATGTGCAAAAGCTGGATCTCGGGAATTTTGTAGAGAATTTGGTTCAGTTACTGGTGTTGTATTGAGGCTTTGCAAACTTATAATGCAAAAAAACACAAATTATTTTTCGACAATTTATTCGAAACAATTCTTTTTTTGATGAAACTTGTTGAATGGAATTTTTTTTCAACAAGTATAATACGTATAAATAGGTTATCAAAAGCTACAAATAAAATGAAACATAGTGAAATGAAACGTGATCCAAGAGGCACATTTTCAGTTACCACAAATAAGGAATAACAAGGTGCTTCGACAGCTCAAACCAAGTACATAGAAGGATCCTTTAACAAAGAAAAACTCAAAAGTGCAAGATCCTTCTAAATTGAGAAAAGATGGTTGTGAGCATTATTCGACTAAAATGGAAGGGAAATATGTTGCTAGGTGCCACTTATCCAGCTATCCCATGAAAACAAGATACATATGGACTCGATGAAGGAAGTACTAAATCCGGAGTACTTCCAGGTTATTACACAAGAAAACTTTTCTAATGTAACTGTAATATTATTGTTTTTAGTAATAATTACTAAGATAACCCTTAAAACATTAAACTAAATATAAAAAATAGCTTAAATTTGTCACATGTCTGTATCCTTTTATTTTTTTTTTGAATAGGGGTGTTTGCATCCTTCTAAACTTATAAACCTCAAATAAGGCTCCTCAAATTTCCCTAAATGAGATCAAGCTGAACAAATAATTTTTTTCTACTAATTTTAAGAAAATAATTTAAGTATATTAATTCATAGAATCACTATTATCGTTCAATTATAAAAAAATAACAGTATAAAACATTAAGTAATATTCTCCTTTATGTCTGGAAAAAAGAAACACTTTTATTGTAAAATTGGTTAGAAACATATGGTATTTTGTGGAAAATTTGTATTTAAAGCGAAATATACCAATGATAGAAAGAGACAAATGAAACTACTTTTTTGTGAAAAAACTTTTTTGTCCTACTATGAATACTGTTTGATATTCAGTGACAGGTTTGTTACATTTTTATTATTATCAAAAAAAAAAAAAAAAAAAACATTAAATGAACATAAGTGGATCATAAGTGAATATAGGAACAATATCTAAGTAAATAAAATTTTTAAAGAAATAATACTGTAAATTTAATGAACTCTAAAAATGAAGTTTTTCTTTAAAAATGTTTATATTAGAATAGTTAAAAACGTTTTGTTAATTGTGTCACATAAAATGGAAAGCAAATTGAAATCGGTTATAAATGTATCATATGCATAAAACTTTTTCAAAATTAAACGTGTAAGTGTTTAACGCTTTTAGCGGGGCAGTCCCAATTTTTAACAATTTGGCCCGCGTCCCGCGGTGTCTTAAGAAAGTCCCAATTTTTATAAAGAATGCCCGGCAAGCTAGGGAATAGCGGGAGAACGCGTAGGGAAAATACGGTTTTCGGCTTCCATGTAGCTATTACACCAGGATGTGAGTTTATATTATTTTTGTAAATTTTATAATGTTAAACTTTAATGATAAAAATAATTGTTGAGAACTGATTATCAGGAACTGCTTATCAAAGATCGCCTTGATTAGTAGCTAGAATACAAACACCATTGTTTGAACTTAATGAACAGTGGTATTTTTCGGTATTGGCAGTGACGAAAACATTTTGTAGCTATAAAATGAAGGGAGAATAATTTTTTATACACTTCCAGAGATTTTATTCTTATGGCGAAATGTTCCGTTAGCGATCTAGCATTATTTGGAGCATTGTCGTAAATGAATTACATCTTGTACAAAAATTTGAAACAGGGGAGAATTTTAGAGAGTTGAAGGGTCAGGGTGTAAAGAGTTTGTTGGTCGTCCACGAAGTAACGCCTTCGCATATTGAGTTTTGTAACTGTCTCTTATGCGATACACATTACATTGTACTGCGTGCTAGTGCTAGTTAAACAAGGGATGCTGACAAATAAGCTATTCAGATGGTTGAGGTAAGTAACTTACTTAGGTAACAAATGTAGGTACTTTTTAAGACCAAATTTTTAATAAACCCCCCCCCCCCGTCAATGATATCCCACTTTTCGAATGTTAAAATCTGATCATCTTAATTTAGGCGGTCAGCGCTGTGATGAGACGATGCTTTCAAAAAGGTCGGGCTGTGAAGGTTAGCACATCAGGTAGAAGGTTTCTTTGAGGATGGAATCCCGAAGTTGTATGTACGATGGAATAAGTACCTTATTAGCAGAGATGGTTAAGTTGAATATAGTAGATAATGTTACGGAATTTATTAAAAATAAAATAGGAGAAAAATGCACCTTTTAAAAAACTTATAAAATGGTATTGACTTAAATAAAAAAAAGAAACTAATATAAGCGCTCTCAGTTATTTCTGCCTTTGTTGCGTAATTTTCCCTTGAAAAGTATAGTTACGCATAAGTTATAATTCTGTGAAGAGGTCCAGATTACATTCCAAGAAGCGTTTTATTACAGTAATTTATATTTCACTCTCCATTCGTTTCGCAAACATTAGTTTGAGAAGAAATATTTTATTTCACTCAAGCATGTATAGTGATAAAAAATACTCAAACTCCATTATTTTTCAATCAGTCTGAAATACATAGAATTTCCTTGAAAACACAGCAAGAGCTTAGTTTTTTTGAGTACAAACATTTGTTGGAAAGGCAGATGATTGCTTCTTCCCAAGAAAATGTTATTCCATTCATTTTTTACAAAATAAAAATAAAATCTTTTTTACTAGGATCAGAAAATATATTCTTTTATATCGAATTACTTTTAATAAAGGAGAAAGGCTAATTATACTCTTCCGTGTTTTTTTTCTTTAAAGATTCGGCTTTTTTTCAATTTACATTTTTAAGCCAGATGCATTAATCCAATAAGAAAAAAAAATTAAACAGTAATAAGTAACTTTAGAGAAAAAAAATGTATTAAGTCATTTTTCGAAAAGGAGTACTTTATTTTTCTTGATTTTTTTATATAAATGATGACGAGAAAAATGCAATTCTTAAGAAGTATATTAAGATCATAGAAAAAAATAGCGTTGTAAAATAAATACACGGAACGCAAGGAACTCAGGAAAAAGTTTTAAATATTATTGCAATTTCAAATTAATATAAATAAAGAGAACTTCCGGCAAAGTACAAAAATCTTTTAGATAGTAGAAAATATATTTGAAAAAGGAATTTTTTTAATTATCAAAAAACCTAAGATAAAGAAGAAATATTATAGAAGCAAGCAATCATGAAAGAGATCAAATTCAATTTTAAAGCAATGATTGTTCGATTAACGTCGCATCAGTCCCGTTACACGGGTTCCCTTAGTAGTATCAGGATTCGAACCCACAACTCGTCAAAAGTAAGGAAAGCTCGAATCCGTGACCCTGATTATTATGCTACAGCCGCTCCTCAATTTTCGAACGAATAGTGAAAAATAATAACAAAACTGTATGTAGTATCTTTTACAATGTTTTCGTCTTAGAAAATACAAAGAGAATGATTATTTTTAAAGATATATTCTGCTTGGATTCATACCTAGTTTATCTGACGGAACTGATTGTGCAATAATTGCTACAGATTACCTCGCACAACAAATATTTAAAAAGTGTTATTTCTACTTAAGCCTATAATCAGTATATTATTTCAAAGTAAAAAAATAGATTAAATTCCAAACTAATTTGCGCATCGGTAAAAATATTAATATAAATGTCTAAAGTTTTTTTTTTTAATTCAGTTATATAAGAAATTTGTAGCTTATAAGAAAATGTTATAACCACGGATTATATATTTTTCATAATTTAGACTAGAAATTTGAATGTTTAAGTATTATTTCAGAAATAAATCGATAATACTATTTTTTTTGCGGAAAATAACTTTATTACTGACACAAAAAAAAAAAGAAAAAAAAAATCGAAAACATTACTGATTGTAATAACTTAAAAAATTCTGAATCGGATTTCATGAATTACTAAATATTACACACATGTTCTGAAAATAGACTTAAAAAGTAGTAAAGTCAGTAAAGTGTTTTTTTTCTTTTCTTTCGTATTCACTTTCATACATCAAAAGAAAATAAAAAGAAGTAAAAGGCTTTTTTTAGTTCTGCTATGTTATCTTTCTCCAAAAGAGGAGATATAGATTTCAAAAAAAAAAAAAAATGAAAGAAAATAAATTACTATTTTCTCTAAATTTAAACTTTCATACCTGAGTTTCGGACAATGCTTAAAACACAATCATAAATTAGACAAATGAAGTTTTTCGTCTCAGCGATGTATTTAACCCGCTTTTTCATTAGTTAGTTTCTTATGAATGCATTCATTTAAATTTAAATTCCATTAGTGTTTCAGGAAATTATGGTATTGTTCAACAAATAATTTATTTAAATGTTTTAAAATAATTTTTCTTTTATTTCACCCCCTCTGAGATATGATGAGTAGATATTTAAATGATTATAAATTGCAATTTAAAATGCTTTGAATAGTGATCAATGCGTAATGAAGAAATTTCATAAAAAGGATTCCTATGTTACAACACTCTCCAAGTCATTCATCTTTTAATAATCAATAAACGGAATATATCAAGAGTTTTCTTTAAAAATTCCATTATAGAAGTCCAACGAAATAAAAGGAAGGTATTAATAACACTTTAAGTTAAATTTACTCCAAAACTGAAAATTAACAAGCATTCATTTTTTAAAGAAAGATATGTGCACTATAATATATTAATAGATTGCCCTTACGATGAAATGATGCATATTTTTCTCAAATTAATTTCAAATATTATGTTAGATTATAGAAAAAATAGTCACATTCTTCGAAAGCAGTTTAGTTCCTTGCATATAAATTTTTCTTGTGGAAATTATTGAATGGCTTTTTTTAATAATATGTAAAACGCATTCCGAAAATGATTTTTGAACAAAGCACTTTTATTAGCATTCGCTGATGAAGTAAAAAAAAAAAAAAAGGTGAAAAGAATTTTCCTTCAACTTTTAAATTACTTCGTAATCGTAATCATTTAAAAATAACATAGGAATGTAAATAAAAATGAAATATGGGTCTTTAGAAAACATGAAATTTTTGAAAATTGATTTCAATGTCTCTTGCAATTTGCTAGTTATCAATAAAATGATTGAGATAACTATGAATTCTTAAATGAAGCTATAAATCTCAAGTTTTTTTTTTAAAGAACTTGGCTGGGTTTTTTTTGTATCAAATCATATCACTGCATTACGCTATAGGGCTGTGGAAAAAAAAAACATTTTTGCTAAAGTAAATACATATTTATATCAGTTTAAATGTAACAAAAAGAAAATTAAAAGAAAGTAGGAATTGTTTTTTTAACTAACTTCGAAATTAAAATCAACACTTTTTTGACTGTTAGTTTGAAGAAATGTAATCAGACAATAAGTAGAGATTTCAAATATATATATAAATACATATATCCGATATCGTATAAATTCATTTTAAACGAAAAAGGAAGGTGAAAGATGAAATTATTATCTTTTTTAAAACATTCTTCGTGTGCAAATTCGATTATTAATAATAACTAATAAAGCAAATCAAATTTTAAAGATAAGAGTAAAATTATATCGAATATTGGATCATCATACGTTTGAATTTACTCATGATTGTTTTACTTAATTTCTGACAATAATATTTTTAAAAAGATTCATATACTAAACCACACATTTAAATTAATTCATATCAAACAAAATACTACACTTAGTAATGCCCCTTTCAATATTTTTATAAAACCAGTTCTTCATGGCATATTTTGGTATAAAAATTATATTTTAACGATTTCTTTTAGGGAAAATAATGTTAATTTACTTGGAAACGTGACAAGAAATCCATCATAAGTGTAAATTCCTAAATTTTCTAAAACATTTGTTTGATTAAAAGTTAAATATTAGAAATTAATTTAGAGTACTATCAAGGTTTCAAAAGATGAAAATGATAAACAAATTTCATTGAAAATGTTAAAGATATATATACAGTGATGAAAAATAATGAATTAATGAATTTCAAATTTGCGTTAAATTGCAGCAAGAATCTGTATTGAAAAACAATGTCAGAGCTTTTTTTGCTGGCTACACATATCGATTCATCCATACTATTATTGCTTAGATTTAATGTCTCAGAATAAAGGTAATTAGATTATTTGAATAAAAGATTGTACGCTTTTCTAATTTGTAAAAAGTGAAAATAGTTGGATTGTAAGCAAAAAAGGATTAATGAAATTATTTATAAAAATTATTTAGAGTTTAATAAAATATACTTCCATGAAAAAGTTGGGTTTTTCTGAAAAAAAAATGCCTCGAGAAGAGTCTTCAAGGAAGTAGAAATAAATTATTAAATATATATAAAATAAAGCACCAACTTCTGGCATTGTTATGAAAATATACAAAGTAACACTAATTAATGATAATTATTGCACTTGCAACTTGCAACAGTTTGTTGATAGACTGCAACAGTTTGTTGATAGACTTTGGACAATAGCAATTTGTCAGAGGCAGAAACGAAAATATTTTGCTGTGTTTCTACAGAAATAATAGGAACGGATTAGAAGAGCTATGAATGCTTTTTATTTGACTCTATTTTCCATAGAATCCAAACAGATTCAGTCTTCATCTTGCAATAGGGACAAAAATGCTGTAAAAGAAAAAAAAATCCAAAATATCTACTTCCTTGAGACAGTTTCCATAATGTAAGGTAATTTACAGTCTCCATATAGTGTAACTATTTATAGAAATTGTAAGAAATGTTAAGGAAAGGAATTCACAATTACGTCGTTCAGAATTCCATGATATTATTCTATGAAACTATATAACCATTAAAACTCTGTATGAGTAACTGTTGAGCTTTATTTCTTAAAACTTCCTGTGATTGGAGAAAAACCCAATGTTTTTATAGCAATTAATTTGCACGATTTTTCTACTTTTATTTTATCAGGTTCCAAATATAAATATATAATAAAAATTAAACCTGTGAATTTCGTTAAGAACTTTTGAAAAATAAAACGCAAGAAAACTATTGAATAAACTTTTGTCACAACTTATATATCCTAAACAGCTTGGTAAAATATCGCTATCTTAAAATTTTAGCAAATGAGTAAGACCCAAAACATTGATATTAAATTATTCGAAAGGTCTTAAATTCCTAAATATTTAAAATTCGTTAAAATATTTTAAAAAAACTCAAAAATATCAAAATTTATTATACTTTATCTTAAAATTAAATACGCTTCATAAAAAAGGAGCGAGAAAAAGATTAAATTCTAAATACTCTAGTCCTAACGTATTTTTATGAGTGTTGAATTGTATATGGAATTTACTTAATTGATAATTTTTATCAAATATGTACAAAGCAATAAATTGCTAAACTTTATTATTCCAATATTTAAGAATGAACGAAAATGAAAAAAAATGTTTTATGGATAAATACTTAGATTTTTTATAGTACATGTTGACTGTTCATTAGAGTATTTTACTGCTTTTGATTTATTATGAAAGCAATAAAGATTCTAAGCTTAAAAGTTTCTTTTTGAAATTTTGTTACAAGATGCTAATCGAAAGTTTGTGACCTCGATATTTTAATAACGAGTAAAAATGAAATGTCTAAAGTTTTTGATACAATCTGCTAACTGGTAATTAATTCTATATCATTGATATTTTCGTTATGAAATAATTAACATATAAATAGTAAATTCTCGATAAGAGTTCTTATATATTTATACTATTAGTAATCAGAATTTTAATACCTTAAGATTTACTATATTTCTGATAATTTTTTCCGAAAAATCTAAATTACTGAAAAAGAAAATTCTTATTCTCAAAGAATTGTTCTCCCAAGAAAAAGTATTATATGTTTAATAAGTCCTTCTACATACTTAAAAAGTTTATTGTGAGAAAATGGACCCAAAATATGGCTTAAGTAACAGTTGAAATTTTATTCGTATCTATTAGATTTAGTAATATAAGTTTGTGTGTGTCGAAATCTTATTTCACAGATATAAAAAAATTAATTAAAAGGAATTAAATGCATGTGCACAGAACTTTATAATTAAGTGTGTAAAAAAACTGTTTTATTTTGAGTTATTTCACATTTATTATGTTTCAAAATACGTCTGTAATTATTAAGAAAAATTATTTCGCAAATTTCGTTTTCTTTTCTTTTTTGTATTTGAATGTATAACATCAAAATAAATTATTATTTCCAATTTTTGTACACTAATCAATTAAAACTGTTTAGTTCTTAAATTAATTAATTATTTAACTTATCAAGGAAATATTTAGTAATAATATGAAGTGGATGATTTTAGAAATAGTATGGACTTGTTTAGAAATAGTGAAACGAATGAACATTTTTAAAACTAATATATGTAGAATTATTTTTCCTCTTTCTCCTAAAACTTTCATGTAATAGAAAGGAAATTTTTGCTATTAGGGGTTGGTAAAGATAAGACACTCTAAAAATTCTTTCTTTTAATATTAAAGAAACATTTTTAGAAGTAAAGTTATTTATAAAAATGTGTATCATAGTGAAGTTAAAAAAAATTATCACAAAAAGGATGTAAAACGTTTTGAAATTAATTATTGGCTATTTTCATCAAGTAAAATTTGTTTAAATTATTTCGA
The DNA here is from genome assembly GCA_019974015.1 of Nephila pilipes. NCBI lineage: Eukaryota > Metazoa > Arthropoda > Arachnida > Araneae > Nephilidae > Nephila > Nephila pilipes. The sequence goes on from BMAW01082576.1 coordinate 22,871, forward strand.
AAAATAAACACTTTTTTTTAATTTTAATATCAATTATTATCAGTTCTAACAAATATACCATTTCAACAATAAATAAATACATAAATGATAAGGAAAATAAGCAAATGAATAAAATACAAGCGATATAGGATATTCTAGAATTGTATCATTAAGCTGAAAAAGGTAGAAACATATGATATCTTAATAGTTCAATATATATTTATGAATTAAAATGCATAATTCCAATTTTATAAGGTGGAGATTCCAAATCCCACCTTATAAATGTAAGATAAAATGTTGAAAATTAGAAGAAAAGTTCTCAGTTTTTCCAGAAGGGAACAGAAATTGTAGCAATTAAAGAATGAATAAATGAATAAAGAAAAAAACACTATGGAGGATATAGTCAAACAAGTAATACTTAATTTCAAGTTAATGCAATTACTTTTCCTGGAACGGAGCTACGTAGTCAGTAATCGATTTAAAATGAAAAAAAAGAAAGAAATGTTACATCAAGAAAACTGTGTTTGCCATCCATTCCAAGAGAACTGATGAAAGTATGAAAGGAAAAAAAAAACAATGTTGTTCTTTTTCTGTAAAACTTTTGAATTCCTTTCAAAATACATTTAAATAACTCACTGAAGGAAATTTATGTTAAAACTTTCTATTCTGAGTATCAGGTTTTATTGAAGCCTTTGGTGAGATTTGGTTTGGATTCCAATGTTTTAAAAAAAAAGGCTTTTCACATTTCCATTACTAATTTAATTTTCAATGTGCTGTTTCTTAAAAGATATTTTTTTCAAATAATCAGCTAGTAAATTAATCAGAAAAATTTATAATGATCTTTAAATCAATTATTTACAGGGACTTATAAGATTTGTGGTTACAATTAAATGGTATTTGGATGAGACTGTTTCAATCACATAATTAATAACAGAGTAATTTTTTAACTTACCATTTATGATACATGTGCGAAAAAGCCCAAAATATTTAATCTATTTTAACATTTATTTTCCCCGATTTCTATAAAACATAAAACAGAATAACATCACATATATATTAATGAATAGAATAATATCCCACATAAATTATAAAGAAAATTAAAATAACTATTTTTTTCTTATATAATCTATCTTCTCTAATAGTAATTTAATATAAATCATTAGTCTCAAATTTGTTATAATTAAATAATTATTTCAATTGTTTCTACAAACTGATTTTTCACTTGATATATAAGTTTTTGTAAACTTTAATTCTGGCTTAAAAACTGATAAAAACTAGCAGTATAATCTTTTACAGTTCAAAAGAATTACAAAAATGTTGCATTACTAATTTAAAGTTCTGAATTTTTAATTTGCAAATGTAGTAGATTGAAATAGAATCATTATTAACAGATAACGAGTTGCACCTGAGAATAATACAACCAATGCTGGTAATAAAATCATTTGACAGTTTCAAAGTTAATCAATGAATAGTCTTATTACTTTTAAATACTTCCTTTAAAAGAAAGAAGCTATAACATGGTACGAGCAAGATTTTATGAAAATAAAATATTGTGAGGAGAAGGTTATCATAGTCTTGAAGGCTACGTAGGACAGCAGAATTAATTTTAATCTGGCAAGTTTACTTTTTTAAGGAGTGGTTAGGGAATCAAAAAAAAATATATTAATGCTATTTATTCCTTTAGGTTTTCTTAATGTTTTTCTATAATACATTATGAACATTTTCTGAAACAACTAACTGTTTATATATGATTCACACAGTTTTTGGAAATTTATAGCTTTATAGTGATAGGGCCACTGAAAGCTGTGTTACCTTCACAAGTGATTGAAATATTTGCAAGCGAACTTCTTTCGTTTCATATCTTTATAAAGTATGAAATAATGCTTATTTTCCTTATATTTTTCTTTTTATGGTCTAATTAATATCATCAAACAAACAAAAAATTACGGTTTAATAGAGTCAAGAGAATATGAACCTGGGTTCTTTCCTTTTCTAAATTCGAATGATTTCAAATATAAATTTAGTCCATAAAAAAATTACGCGGTGAATTTCCCCCTTTCCCTTTGCTTAAGTTAAGTAACACTTAGTTGAAACGGAATTTTCAAGAAAAAAAGATGTTTTAAAAAGTTTTACACCTTCATCACAATCCTCAAAATATCTGTTTGCTTTAAAAATGGCCTGAAAATGCTTACTTATTTTATATGTCAATTTAAACATAAAAACGCATGCAAGCATAAGTATATAAAATCAAAAATTCACAATTGCACATCATATTCAATTCAAAAATACAAGGATACTTAAATTTCCTTTTAGTAAGCTTTTTTAAATATATTTTAATCTATGTGAGGAACTTATTCTTAATTCATAGTTGATTTTTTTTAAAATTTTAATTGATATAAACTTACCCTGAAGCTTAACTTTTTTTGAATATTTGAAAAATAAGTTAATGTAATTTTTTACACAATTTCTTATTTTTATTCTGAGTTTTGTCGTTATTCTTATACAATATTCTAATTTAAATGAATTAATTTAATGAATTTATGATTCTAATTTAATGATTAATGATTCTAATTTAAATGAATTTAAATGTTAAAAAACGTGCTTATTGATATTTTAAAATTTCTTAGCAGCAAGTGCACTTTGTTAGATTAAGTTTTGTATATTATTTCCTTACAATATTTATAGTAAATTTTGAAATATTTAACAAAACATTAAACTATTAAATGTTCTCAAATTTTAAGTTGGGTAAACTTTACAGGTAGAAATGGTATTGCAAAATTCGAGTAAAATAATAAACAATTTTTTTAAAAATAATTTGTATAATCTATTCTCAGAATGTAACAAAATCTATCGAATCTCTTAAATATATAATATTTTTTTATATATTTATTAAAAAAAATTATTTAAATATAATTTATTATGTCACAATGACTAAAATTCAAATTCAGAATGTTTTAATATGATTTCTTAAGTGGTTTTAGACTTATAAATATACATTAAAAATTGTTTATGTATGATTTGAATTAGAATTCAATATGAATTCCCGAAATAAATGTTTAATAACACTTACTTTTTTTAAATTAAATTTGCATAAATACAAATAAATTTAATTTCAAACTTATACTTCAAATTTATTAATAACAGAATGTATAATTATATGTTTAAAAGTTTCTAATATCTTTAAATAATGAGAACATAATGGATTATGTGTTAAGTGATAGTAATATAAACTGTATACATCTTTCCCATTGAATTTAACTTCATTTATCAGGGCATCTTAAATTCTCTCCGAAACAACACTCACTATGTTTCTATGTATTTTTTATTATGACGTAGCTTGATAAAACAAGAAATTTTTTAATCATTTTGGTATTTTTAAGTTGTTGCTCATAAATTAAATGTTAATTCTTCTAACTCAATATATATATATATATATATATATATATATATATATATATATAATTATTCAGCAAAATTTCTTAAATGAACATTTAAGAAAATCAAAACTAAATTTCGTCTAAATTTAAATTTAAACTTAAAAGTCAATACATTTTCTCATTTGTGAAACCTTACACATATTTAAAATCAAAATATTACTTATTTTTGTCATAAAATTATCGCATAAATACTTAGATATAATAAATAATTAAGTAAATATTTAAAACACAAACAATGTTCGAAACTGCTGCAAGAAAAGTTTAAAAAGAGATTTAAATCTTTATCACAGTTCCTTAATTACCTTTTGTAATAAAGATCATTATGTATGAAAGATACAGTTTCTTCCATTAGAATTTGTATGTTATGTTAATTTCTATGGTTATACTTTTTCTCAAACAATTTAGTAGCCATTGCCATTGTGGAGGAGATTTTTTTATTCCACGTTGCTTGAATGTGTATGCATAGTCTAATTTAACTACATATGTATTAAGGTTGCTGGTTTAATACACATTGAGTTAGTTTTCAAAAAAATTAAAAAAAATAACTTAAATTAAAAGTAAATCAACATTAATTTTGTGAAAAACTAAACTTTATAATTACTGCATGCTTAGATACAAAGTTTACTTTTAATTAACTTACGAATATTATACCTTTTATTGGTTTCCTTAATCCTTAACAATTCCCTTACAGAAAATGTAAAACAAAAAAATTGATTATATGAATGTCATAGAGCTTTTAAGAAAATAAGTGTCTCACTTTTTAATTACATAAACTTTTATTAAGATATTATATTAAATCTATAAAAGTATTCACATTTCGTAACAAAATTAACTAATAAAGGTAATAATAACTCATAAAATCATTAAAAATAACTCATTTAATCAACGAGACGTAATAGAGTAACATTGACAACTTAATGAAAAAATAACGGGAAACATCACTTGCATTATCAAAATAATGAAAATAAAAGATATAAGGAAATATCATAAGTATATTTTAGAAGCACTTTAAACTTAAAATAACCATTACGATTTTATGTTGATAATATATATAGTGAATTAAAATTTTATAAGAAAGAGCAAATTGATATCTATATTTAATTTAAAATATGAAATTAACGTTTATAGAAACTAAATAGCAATTAAATTGAATAAATCAAATATAAGGAAAAATGGTAAAAATTGCATCTAAGGAATTTCCTTTTTATCTCAACTGATGCATATGTCCAGTTTTTCTCCAAAAAGACCATCAACTCAAAGCACGGAAGATATTGCTGATAACAAAAGAACATATATGCCTCCTTGTTATCTGGAATCCTTCCAAAGTTTCTCACTGCAATAGTGTCTTTGTTATTTTTCCTATTTTTTTCCATCTTTCAACTCACTAAAGCTCTATATTTTTCCTTTTTTTCAGAATATAAAGAAAGGAGAAAAACTGCATTGATTCAGAATCGAAAGAGATATGCATTTTTTTGAGAGTTCCTGTTTCTGTCAACTGATTGATCAGAAATGATAACCTTTTCTACAATTATTCTTAGCTTCCTTACCTTGAAACAATTTAGAAAATAAATTATTGCAAATCGAATGAGTTTATTTATATTTTCATTGAGAATGTTCTTTCTGAATTTCAATCTTCTGTCCAATGTAAATTACTCGTTATTATTATTATTTTGAAAAGTAAAGGCTTAATAAATGATATAAAATTTTATTTAATATAATTTTTAAACAAACTCAAAACAAACTTCTAAGTAAGACAAAACAATATTTTTTACATATTGCAGCTTTAGTTTTAAATAATTCATTAAAATATATATTAAATAATGCATTTAATAAATATTACACTTGAAACATTAGTGTAGTTACATAAAATAATGTTTTGCATAAAGATGAAATTCACTGAAATCCATTTACGATTTATATCAATCTACTTACGTTCTTTTAAATTAACTTATTTTTTAAAAATTATTTTTGTCAATAAATGTTCCAGTAAATAGTATTATATTTTTAAAATAATAGACTTTTACTTTTAAATAAAAATCTTACACTTAATCATTTATTTAATTAATTTAATCAATTCTAAACTTTTAATGCAATACTTTAAATATAAACTATAATTTTAAATATTATTTAAATAATATTCATTCCCTTTATTGATGTATATTATGTACTATTCATGAATCATAGATTTAATATGATATAATTGAAATACTGCGTTACTTATTAGTGCATTATGCATTTGATATTAATAGCATTTAGTAAAATTACACGAATGCTTCTAAGTTTTTATTTTTTATTTTAAAGAAAAGGACAATTAAAAAAATGTTAATTTTTTTTTTTTTTGTCAAAGTTATTTTATTCAGTTTCTTTTTATTCCCTATCCATTGTCATATGAAATATGTTCCTATTAAGAGACAAGACATTTATCGGTATTGATTTCGATTGAAAATTCTACTTGAAATCCTTTTTTTTATTTCACGCATCCTATTATCTAAAAAATAAATACTTTTGAGATATTGATAAAAAATGGTTAATGAAAAAGGGCAATATGAATGGTGAATCGAAAAATACTTAATCTGCCTTCATAGGATAAGGGAATAAGTATCGTTGATAATCAAAAATAAGACGCTTAGTCGATATCAATTTGATTATTCCTATAAAAAAATTATGTCTACATTCATTACGCCATTGATTCATGTCATTGTATGTACGTCAGATATTAGAAGTATTTAATTCAGTAAGTGGAACCATAAATTATCTTAGAATTTTGAAATAAAAGAACATAATTAAATATATTTTCATACCAAATTTTGATTAAAAATATTCTTCGCTTATACAGTAAGTAAGAATATGCATAACTATCAATACTAACTATAGAAAAATAAATGTACGATCAGATTTATTTTAATTTATTTATACTCCTAGCCTAAAATTTAAGAATTATCGATTATATTATATTGGAACTTACCGAGAAAAATGTTCTGATTACAATTTTTAGTAATAAATAGCAAAGAAGCTTAAAATCGAAAGATATTTAAACAAATAAAGAGAAAACTGTGGAGTTGTATTCACATATTTACAATATTTTCACATTTGTTTCTCTTCACACTGTAAAAGAGAAGTATTTTGATTATTGCTGTTACATCTTTTGGAAATAGATGGTAAAAACCATTCCAATTATATTAACTATGCTTTTATTCTGCGCTGTTTCAAAGTTTGAAAAATAGGCTTTACTACATTTTCTACATTCTTTGCATTTTTAAAATATATGTTAATTTATATCATTTATTCAGAAACTTTAGCGTATTAGAAAAAAAATCATTTAAAATATTGCTTATTGTGGTAATCATTAAAATATAACGAAACGAGAGAGAGATTTATGTTTAAATGTGTTATTTAAGAGTACTTAAGTGGGAATAATTTTAACAATTTTTTTTATATTAGCACGAATTCAATTTAGATTAATGTGGGGTGTTTCCATGGCATTGCTCAGTTGTTGCTATTCGAAACTAATTTATTATGACAAAGTTCACAACCAAATGTAGAATTGAATTTGGCCTCGTGTTTTGAATAATAAGGAATGATTTGATTAAAGAAATGAATTCGGAAGTTCATGAATATACGTAAGAAAATAAATTGTAAAATAAAATTTATGTTCGAAAATTAATAATTTGATACATATATTTTTAAGTAAAAAATTTTAGTACAACTTTCCAAATTGCTTAATGAACACAATTTGTGAAACATTTTATTCAAGAGACATGTTACTATGTTTAACACATTAAATGATATCTTCAAAATATCCCCTACTAACTTATATTCTTATTCTTGATTTTGTCACTTTCAAGTTCGATTTCAGTAAACTAACTTTATGAAAATTCGAGTAAAAGTCATGTCTCATGCATCAGCAAAAAAAAAGAAATTTATTTAGAAACAAGAAACAAATTTCCACATTAGATATTATGTATTAATCATAACTACTATAGTCTAACAAACTGTTCTTTATGTAAATGCATGAGTATATATAAGTATAATATGAACATGGAAACTTCTGGTAGAATAATTGCATGTCTACAGAAACCTGATTAAAATTAAGTACTTGACAGGTGTTAAAATGTGCTTTGTTTCATTCATCTAATATTATATGTTATATAATCTTTACTTTTGAATAAGATAAGGTATTAAATAATATCTTAGAAAGTATAGTATAATTTTACAAATACCTACAATGTATGATATAAAAATAAAGTTTGGGCTTTTTGCATTACATTACTTGTTTAATCTGTTCTGAAACTGCTATGAACAATCAATATTAAATATTATTTTTAACATTATTTTAACTTATGATGTTGCGTAATTTTACTACTCTTTAAATTTTGAAAGAATATTTAAGAAAAGTATTTATAAGATCTTTTATGCATTTAATGAATAAAAAAATTTGAAACAGGAAAAAAATTATTAAAATTTCTTGTTACTTACCAAAAGAAAACACTAGTATGTGATTTTTAAATTTGCTAGTTTGTGCCGAGTGTTCAATATCTTAAGAAACGCTTATAAAAATTATGTGGACGATTATGGAGAAAGATAAAAATTTAAATACTCCTTGCCATGACAATATTGAAAAATTAGAAACTAAATTGAAACATTCTTCTAAAATTTAACATTTTGTATTAATTTTAAAGCTAAAATTGTATTAATTTTAAAGCTTCTAGAGCATTTGACTAATCCTTCAATATTCTTGTAACGAAACAAATAAAAAGCTTATTAATTATTATAAAATTATTCAATATAATTTTCTACATCCCATTCTAATTGTATTCAAAACAATTAATGCAATACATTGATTTAAAAATAAATTATTCAATTCAATTTGAATTTCTGAACACTGTAAGTACGAAACATTATTGAATTAAATGTTTTCTTTAGCAATGTTCATTTTAATATCATACAGAACTAAAATCAGAATACTATTAAACTTTATGCATGTGGCACTGTGTAGAATATAATGGCATTTTCTGATTTATAAATTCCTATAAATTCATTGAGCTACTACTATTTCAGGCTACAAAATGTTTATGAGATTGTAGCAAAGTGATATTCTCATATAATTAACATTTAAGGAAATAATGAAAAAGTTATTATACCACCTAGTATTATGAATATCAACATAGTCGGAATCCGAAGCTCACCACTTCAAATACAACAATAAGCCATAAGCAAACTCACTATGGGACCATCATTACATTATTAAAGGAACGTGAACTGTCTCTCAGACTGAATTGGAAATCCTGTGCAGTAGTTAAATATTTGGGGGAGTGAATAGTTCAATGATTCTTCATCCGCCATTAACGAGTTTCCTTAGGAGGATAGTTCTAGTCACTAAAGGGAACAATGCTGAATTCGAATTCGCGTCTAATGAGCAATTGGATAATACAGTCTGTGCATGATGAATTTGATTTGATCTTTAATGATGAAAGTTTTTTGCTGAGAGCAATTACCGTTTGTAAATGTATGTAAAAGATCAAAGTTAAATTTAAACGAAAGGTTTCTAACTCTTAATTTACTCACATATTTCAACGAAATAATTAGACAATAAATTTTATATATATAACAGGTCAATTGAAAAGTACCCGGCCTATCATAGTAAAACACATTTTTTTGGCAAAATGAGTTTTTTTTATTCAACATAATTCCCTTCAAGGGTGACACACTGATTATAGCGACCCTCCAACTTTTCGATACCATTTTTGTAGTACGATTTGTCCTTTGCTTCAAAATAGGCCTCAGTTTCGGCGATCACCTCTTCATTCGACGAAAATTTCTTCCCAACGAGCATTCTTTTGAGATCTGAGAATAGGAAATAGTCGCTGGGGGCCAGATCTGGAGAATACGGTGGATGAGGAAGCAACTCGAAGCTCAATTCATGGATTTTTGCCATCGTTTTCACTGACTTGTGACACGGTGCATAGTCTTGGTGAGGCAGCACTTTCTTTTTCTTCAAATGCGGCCGTTTTTCGGCAATTTCGACCTTCAAACGGTCCAATAACGCTATGTAATAGTCGCTGTTGATGGTCCTTTCTTTTTCAAGGTAGTCAATGAAAATTATTCCATGCGCATCCCAAAATACAGACGCCCTAACCTTGCCAGCCGACTGTTGCGTTTTCCCACGCTTTGGAGCGGGTTCATCGTGTGCAGTCCACTCGGATGACTGTCGATTGGACTTCGGAGTGAAATGATGGAGCCATGTTTCATCCATTGTCACATATCGACGCAAAAACTCGGGTTTATTACGTTTGATCATCTTCAAATACTGCTCCGAATCATCAACTCGTCGTTGTTTTTGGTCAAAAGTGAGCTCGCGTGGCACCCACTTTGCACAGCGATTTCTCATACCCAAATATTCTTGAATGATATGGTGTACACAGTCAGTTGATATCTTTAGAGTGTCTGCTATTTCATTCAGTTTCAATTTACGGTCATACAAAACCATTTTGTGGATTTTTTTAATGTTTTCGTCGGTAACAACCTCTTTTGGGCGTCCACTGCGTTCACCGTCTTCGGTGCTCATTTCACCACGTCTAAACTTAGCATACCAATCCTTTATGGTTGATTTTCCTGGGACAGTGTCCGGAAACTTGGCATCAAGCCAAGTTTTTGCTTCAACTGTATTTTTCCCCTTCAATAAGCAATATTTTATCAACACTTGAAATTCCTTTTTATCCATTTTTTTCACAATAACAAAAGTTGCTTCACTCAAAATTCTATAATTCACAATCTAATGATCCGACAGCTGTCAAATTTATACACGCATCTTTTGAGGATTAGGGCTAACTAAAAAACATATGGATTTAATTCTAGTAGCGCCATCTATGTGTCAGGCCGGGGACTTTTCAATTGACCTGTTATATATGTATATATATAATTATTTGCACTATCAATAAAAATACAACTCTTTTGTATAAAAAAAATCTGCGATTACATTAGTGTTGAATATTAGCATTAATAATTAATTCCCTCTTATGCTTGATAAGAAAGAAAAATATCTTTTATCATATAATTTTAATGAATAGTATAAATTTTAATATTTTTAATTATTGATAAATATAGTTAAATTTTTAAGAAATAAGCAGATTCATTCAAAATTATTTCCTTCATTTTCAGTTCAAATTTATTTCTTATTATTTATTTCGTTACTAGAATTGTTCTCCTGTGAAATTTTTTTAATTCCTTGTGAGATATTTGATATTTTTAAAAGCTATGTATTTAACTACAACAGAGTGTGATTCAATATCAACATATCTATAGAAAATTTATTGTATTCAAAGGCTTTTAGTACGATGAAAACTTAGCTAATAATTTTATGCGCTTATGCTCTCGATAGCGATGAAGCGTTTAAGAATGAAAATACAATTTTCATTCTTAAAAACATCATTACTAAGATAGACGAATACATTATACATTTTTAAGACCATAAAATGTTAAACTTTAAGTACAACACTGTAATTAAAAACAAATTATGACTCCTCTTGTACACTTTGCTCTTTTCTTATATTTCGTAGCATGTATTATATAGTACAGTGTTAATGTTTCCTAAATTAATGAATACCACGCTACATTATGAATACTACAAAATTAATAGTGAAAACATTTATTTACATCGTTACTTGGAAAATTCTTCCTTAATTAAAATTAAATGTTTTGAGTGAGTAATAGAGAAGTTGTGTGCCATAAATAAGAGTATAGTAGTTCTTTGAAACATAAAAGTTTAATAACCATAATTCAATTAAATTACTATAATTGTATAGCTCTATTTCAAGAGGTTTCTCTTATTGTATATAATTGTTTTGTTTTCACTTTTCTTAAACTATTTTATTATTATTATTATCTCCTCTTTATTTGTGAAGCTTAAAAAAAACTTTACTTCTGAATTTGAATTATATGTGCTATAAATACTATATATTATTTTTTGTCTCATTTTTCTCTCATATTCCAAAATATTTCCTTAAAGAATTATACCCAGACACACTTAAATACTTAGAAAACCAATGCTTTTTTTAAATATTAATTTTAAAGTGTAGTATCATTTGTGCCATTATTATCAGATATTTATAAAAATATCTAATAAAAGTTGTCAGATACTTTGATACACTAACGTTCTTTTCTAATACTGACATTTTTCATACATTTAGTTTCAAGAACCCAGTTTTAACTTTTTCCACAAATCTTCACATTACATAAACCATACATTTCTTAAATCAAAAAAAAAATGTTGTTAAATATAGTTTCTTAATTTTTATCCATTTTACGTTTTCTTCTTATTATATATTATTCCTTTTTCATTCACTTCGGAATTCTTTGGATAATATGTCCGGAAATATTATGAAACTTTTAAAGTATAGTGCGCCCTCTATGATTTGGCACTTCACTTTTCCAGTCCTGTCGATAATCTGGTATTTTACCCAGGCAATGAAGCCTTGTGGTTTTTATTTTATTACTTTTACTGCAATCGAATAATGTTATTTGTCAATACAAATAATAAAGCATTTGCACTGTTATCTATTTTGCGTTTTCAACACTTTATTTACATATTCTACAATTAATGTTATACAATGATACAGAACATTTACTATTTTAATGTCTTTTGATTTATGATATTCCATATTCGATAATCTGTTTGATGCTCAGGTCGAATATTTTCCAGGATTATGAAGGGACAATAATAACCCATTTTCTTGTTTATGTAAAATACAAAAACCTTTCATTCTGATTTTGAGGTACTTTATTTATGATCCCATCTTGCAAATAACGGATGTTATTTCACTGATATGCACACATGCATTTTTGCAATACTCGTACATCTATAGAAATTTGAATCTATTTAACATATGTCCAAATTTTCATTAAATAAAATCGTTATACTCTATTTCTACTAAGCACTATGCGTGATATAATAAACGGTTCTTGACACTATTAATATCATATAAAATAGTAGTCATTCTTTTGAATTCCATTCTTTACATTTAATATAATACATTGTACTTGTTTGTGAGAATGAAATTATAAGATCAAAGTGAAACCTTATTTTAAGACACTTTTACGTAACTGAAAATATAAACTTCAAAAATTAAGAATTCTTTATCATATCCTTGAGGATGAAATAAAACATTAAATCACATAATTTAAAACTCATTTAAGTTCATAAATAATTCAAAAGAAAATGTTTAATAACCTAATTTAAAATCAGTTAAATAAAGATCAAAGTGTGTCTTTTAATAGTCTGCAAATTAC
>BMAW01082584.1:0-49883 GCA_019974015.1 Nephila pilipes
TCTTCATATGAATGGGTGATTGGAAAAAAGGACAAGATTCCAAAAATATGGCATATTCAATTATGTGAACACAATTTGTGGTATCTATCCATACAGTGCAAAATATATATATATATATATATATATATATTTCACTTCATATACTAATGAAGTAATCTTAGTGTCGTTAAGTTGAAAAATAATATGATTTAGGGAATGTTATCTTTATACCATTCGCCTCCTACAAACTACAAATTTTTTGGAATCTTATCCTTTTCCAATCACCCTTTCATATATATTATTCTCGATAGAATTTTTAAGCTTAAATGACATCTTGTAATCCCTTATCAGTAGAATTCGTGAAAAAGTAAAGACCTTAGAATAAAATAGGTGCGTGTTAACTAAGTTTTTTCAGACGGCTGAAAAAATATACGCGCAAAACAAATTGTAAAGCACTGTCAGTTTATTGCGTTGGTAAAGTTTGAAAGGAAAACTTGCTCTCAGATGGTCCGGTTGTTTGTTATTCTAGTTAGTTAAAAATACATCTCATATCTCTTCCTTTTCCTCCCTTGAAAATATCAGAGACAAATTAAAGGTATTACGTCTTTTTTCTACGCCTTACTTATTTATATCTGAAATTATTTTGAGTTTTTTTTTTTAAGTTTTTCATGTGCGGAAAAATGCGTTTTTTTTTTTTTTTTTTTTAAATCTTATTCTACCGTATGTTGTGTTTTTAAGTTAAAAGCGGAAGGTGCTCAATATTTTTTTCTCACTTTGAAAATAATCTTAGGAAAAGAAACCCTAAGCTATGGGTTTGCTCAGTTTGAAAGACAAGTTACATAAAAACCTTTATTCCCAAATTTTCTTTTTCGTGGTTATTTCTTTCCTTTTTTCCCCATTTTGCTGAATATATATATATATATTTCTTTTTTAAAGATAAAATTCAAATGAACTTTATTTGTCTTTACACTGTAGATTTTTATCTGATTTAAATCAAATTCAAACAAATTATAAAAATGGCTAAATGTATTCAAATGATAAATATTCCAAAAACAAATTAATGAAAATCGACGAAGAATTTAAGCTGAAATGTGTGCGTGCTTGCGCGCGTGTGTGTGTGTGTCCTCTGGTAATACAATAAAATAAAAATAGCGTTAAGTGTGATTTCTAACTTAGAGTTGATATCAGAAATCATTGAATTTGGAAATAGTTAATTGGGAACTAAAATTCTGTTTTTGTTATTTTGTTAATTATTATTGTGCTGGTGTTCTTCTCCCAATTGATAGTAATCAATTTCGTTTATTAGAATAATGGCTGTTGTCTCTGTAATGCAGAGTAGTTGCTCCTGTTATTTGTTGTTTATGAATTTAGTTTGTAAGCAAATCGTATCATGTTATATGTTTAAATAGCCTCAATATGCAGGGACCATGATGGGCTTTTAAGTAACATTAGTTAAATTATTCTTTAAAAAATATATCCTGGGGGAGGGCCGTTTCCTGGAAAATAAACTCTCGGCGACTTACCATCTTCATGTAAGTACGGGCATTACTTATCCGAGGCACTCTAGAGATATTTTTCTTTCTCATGGTGTTAAGTGTGGTAAACACTGGGGATGCACCCTTGGGATATCCTAGTGGTCCTTCTCTATTTTCGACCCTTCTTTTTGTCTTCCAATTTACATCTCGTTTCCATTTTTTACAACGTTTTTATGTATTTCACTTGGTGTGTGTTTATCAGTGTGTCATCAAATTTTTGTTTGTTAATTGAACCAAATTCCCATCGAGCTAGAGCTCTGAAACTTTGGGAATCATTCTTACTCGCCCAACAATGCCATATTTAGACATTTGCGACGCGTTTTAACTAATATTTCAATAATTTTTTTTAATAATGCAGTTTAGCCCAACCACATGGAGCGATTTCAAAAATTTCCAAACTTAGTGATTTCTTTTGGCTGAACGTTAAATTCGCGAAGCGGATCAGGGTAGCCACATTTGGCAAAATACCGTCAAATAATTCCTGTTGCCAAAGGTAGTTGGGATAAACTGCATTCTAACCATTTAATTTACGGATGAATTAATTAATTTTAGTGAGCTTTAACGTTTTTATATATTTTACTTGGTGTCTGTCTGTCTGTGTGTGTATCAGTGTGTCATCAAATTTTCGATCGTTAATTTAACCAACTTCCCATCAAGCTAGAAGCTCTGAAACTTTGGGAATCAGTCTTACTCGCCTAACAATTCAATATTTAGACATTTGCGCCAAGTTTTAACTATATCATTTTTCTTTCTTTCTTTTTAGGGGGCTACAGCCTTTTACGATCGATAAATCCTTCGGGATCAAGGCTGGCATGGCGAATAAATGTCAATTTTTGTTGTTGTCTTGCTCACTTTGGCCTGAAAGAAATATGAAATAAATTATAAGTAAAATAATGTTTAAATTTTCTTACCTCCTCTACGATGTTTTCTTACTCTCTCCTTACTTTTGCCAGCCTTCTTTTGGGTATCTTTTGGCCCATTACCAGTATGACTGGCTTCTTAGTTTCATCTGAAAAATAAATTAGAGGTTTAATGAAAATTCAGAATTGAAAATATCTTTAAACTTACTTAATATGGTACGGACTGCGTGGCCAATTATTTTATAAACCATATAGGTTGAGGACATTAATGAAAATTATAAGGTGATATTATAATTACTTGCCGAGCACGAAAATGATATAAAAATGTAATGAGTACGAAAATTATAATAAATACGAAAATGCCACCATATAAAAACGTTGGTTTTTAACTCGAACATCTAAATAACAGGTACACCTCGTTTGGTGCAACATAGCCATATCTGGATCTCGATCCATTAAATTTCACCATTACTCACACCTGAATAATAAAAGAAAACAAATTGTAGTAATAAAATTGGTAAGAAAATTACATAATAAAAGTTAAATTATATTCTAAAAAATTTCGAATGAAAAATAGCCTTCTTAGATTGATAAATATTTTTGTTGTATCTCGGAAAAATAGTAAATGTGAACAATTTTACATGAATTGTCATGAATTTACAGTAAAGAATCAGTAGTGCCAGAAAAAAAAATGTTACTAGTCTTTTAAGACCTTCAAACAAGGGGGGAATGAATACATTCACAATCAATTGAAAATGTTAAAAAAAAAAAATTGCACAGTTCTTATGGAGTGTTTATGCATTCAAACTTAATTGTTCTGCAGTTTCGTATCCGATACATCCTAAGTATTTTTACTTTTTATTTAATTTTCAACATCTGCAGTTACGAAAGCTCAAATTTCTCCCACAGTTCTGTTTTATTTCTTGATTTTTGCCGTTTAAAAACAAGTTTATGCACGTTCTTCCTTAATGAACTAAGCCACATATCTTTTTTTGAATGGGTTGTTATCGCCTTTAAAGAAGTTTTATTATATTCAAGAAAGAACTCCATTGAAAAAAATGACTCTAAGTAAGTAAAGTAGTTGTGATACGGTTGCTACGTACGAATAATTAAGCCATTGTGTTTCAAAACACCAGTTTAGGGTAAGTATTGATTTATGGCGAAAGCGAATGAGCGTCGAATTATGCTGCGACAAGAATCATTCCGGGTGGCCAAACTCGACGCATCTGAATACTATGCCACGCTGAGATGAAAAAGATCTGCTTAAAAACAGAAATAAGAAAAGCGTCAAAGTAATAACGGGTTTTCTCTACTCCGCCTTCCAAATAAGAGGTTCGCAAATCACAGTCTGGAATCCCAGGTAAGGAATATTGTCATCTTTTTTGCATTCTTTGGTAAAAAAAAAAATGCGAGACAAAGTACCGTGTTATTACGTCTGCAAGTACTTTTTCAGCAATTGACTTTAAACGTGATAGTCTCCGTAGAGAAAAGAGACAGTTGAATTTGTTACATGTAAAGTATTTGTTTTTTCGTATGCAACTCTATTAGCTGTTAGGCAAACAGTGGATAGTTCTTTTTTTAAATATATTTTTCATGGTTTGACTGCAGTTAACGATGTCACTGTGTTGTTGCAGAAATCTAAATTACAGGTTAGGAACAACGATTTGAAGTTCTGTTTTTGGTGCTGTTTGTAAAATAATGTTCTGTGTTTGTAGGATCAAGGCTGCACTTCAGACTGGTGTTATGTTGACATTTACGGAGCTTAAGCAATCACAGCTATTTCATTCTATGTATATAATATTCGTAAATACAATTATGATAAATACATGTTTTTAAAATCGTCACATTCCCGATGTATTTTTTATTATCGATTCAATTATTGGAAATAATTTTACCTTTGATATGTGGATTGATGTTTTCTATCAAATATATATTTTCTGAGCCTTCTAAGAAATCAATTTTTGTTCAATGGACTAAATACGTGTGACGTCACGATCACATGATAACTTGACCACGTGAATATTCGCCGATGTAAACAAGTTTATTATCCGTTTGTTTTGCGCTGAGTTTATGAAATGTGTTATGGTTCATAAGATTAAGTAACTTACATTTTACTAAATATACAACTTTTTAATTGAATGGGAAATTATCACAAAACTTTGTTTTATATATTTTTCACCTAAATAAATGCAAAAATCGAAATTTTGGGTTGTTGCAATTTTTTTAAAGATATTGAATCATTCTTCTATCAAAGAGCTGAAATAAAGGCAGCAATTTTATTTGGATTACATGCAGACATTTTGTTATAATTATGAAATCATCCTAATTTAACTGTCATTTTCTATTATTTTAAAAAGTGTTTTTACTGATCTCCTTTAAAATTTAAGGTACTTTTCCCTTTCGCCCGCACAAGCGATAAAGTCGCTAAAAATGATGCAACCGACGCCGAACGGAATATGTGTATACTGTGTGTTGTAGCCAATGAAGTCTACTTGGCGAGATTGCGCCGGCGAAATGGACAAGTACCATAACAATATTTACAAATGAAATAATTTGAAATATAAAATAATTCGATATAAAAACCAACGTTTTTAAAAATAACGTTTTTATATGGTAGCAAAGTATATTAAAGAAAATTATTGAAATATTAGTTAAAACTGTTAGTTATTTTTAACTTTAAAATTTACTTAAAAAGATACATTTGTGAGCATATTAAGAAATTCATAATACTCATAAAATCACAACATGCATTTGAAAGTTTGTAAGTCATTCTATTAAAAAAAATGGGAACCAGAATTCAGGAAAGGTTTATCCTTGGCGACAAGAATTATTTGGCAGTATTTTGCCAAATGTGGCTACCCTGTTCCGTTTCACGGATTTAACGCTCAGCCAAAAAAAAAAAAACAATCGCCAAGTTTGGTGCCAATTTTTGAAATCGCGCCAAGTGTTTGGGCTAAACTGCATTATTAAAGAAAATATGAGTTAAAACTTGTCGCAAACGTCTAAATATTGCATTGTTAGGCGAGTACGAACGATTCTCAAAATTTCAAAGCTCTAGCTTGATGGGAAGTTGGTTAAATTAACGATCGAAAATTTGATGACACACACACACACACACACACCAAGTGAAATTCAGAAAAACGTTTTAATAAGCTTACACACCATGCACATGAAATATAAAATAAGCTTACACCACAAGTAAACACAGACCATGCCGGTTTGTTTATGATATATATATTACGTGATTCTGTGAATTTAGTCCATTGGATTCACCTTGAGTAGGGGCCGCGGTAGCCTAGTGGTCAAGATCCTGGACTCGCGGCCGGCGGTTTTCGTTCAGTCGCGGGTTCGATCATTGGCCGCCAAAGACCCGCCGTGTAGCCGGGGCTGATGCACGTTAAATCTGTTCGGGGCCCAAAGTCCTCCCGTTGGCGTGATGTGGATGTTAGGAGAGGGGGTGCCAGCTCAGGTGTCGTCCTCGTCACTTGACCGTGGTTCAAAATTACGAGGTCCGTCTCCAATAGCCCTCGTGTTGCTTCTAGTGCGACGTTAATAAAAACTAAACTAATCACCTTGAGTACGCATGGGCCTCAATTAAAAATGTAACCTATCGAAATTCATTCTTCAGATTTGGCAACCAATCATGGCATTCTGCGAATTATTCTCCTCGAATTACAATGAACAATTTGTACAGTTTCCCTAAAGCATTACACTTTAAATTTAAAAAGGTTGTTAGATTTGTTAAATAAGACCAATACAAACTATTCAATGACGTTGTCGTTTGGACCACAAAATATATAAATTCACTTAGAATTATAAAGAAATACCCCGGAATAAGGATGATTTTTAACATAGGTTTTAAATTAGCAAAAAATTTTCATTTCATTTCGTGCAGATGTGGTATTATGGTCGAAGGCTCATGTCTAACGTTATTTTGGTCAAGTCGTGAGTTCCAGTTCTGATGCCATTAAAAACCTATCGTGTAGTGGGGCTGATACATGTTAAATATGTCGGGGCTAAAATTCCTCTCATTTGCATGGTGGGAAGATTAGGTGAGTAGGTTCCAGCTCAGGTGTCGGCCTCGATCCTTTACCGTGCTTCAGAACTACTAGGTACATCGCCAGTAGACTTCGAGTTGCTTCTAAGGGTAACATTAAATAAACAACTGACCAATCGCTTCACTTTGATGTGCCTTGTGAATCGGAGAGTTAATCGACCCTTTAAGCCGTACTGGGAAATGTTTTTCTTCAGTTTTAGAAAGAAAAAAAAGAAGAAGAAACTTTTATTTCCCTCCATTCCGTTCCCTCTGGAACAATTAAGCTTTTAGATATGTGTATACATTTCAAATGGGAAAAAAATTATTTGTGACTGAACAAAACATTATAGGTGCAGAAATAATTTCTTTTCGTAATCGTCATTGTCTCCAGACTACACGAGATAAAAAGAAACGGTATCATAAATTATGTCCTCTGAATTCGAATATGTTCGTCGACGGCGCATGTTCAGGGTCGTTGTGTGCAGAGTTGATGAAAGGACACTCAAAATTTGCAGCAGCTGTTATTTGTGTAACCTCTAAACCTGTCGGCTGCCTTTGTTTCAACGTTTCTTTTTAATCTATCTACTTTGTAAGACAATGTGAGATAGTAACGAATCTGGCCACAGTTCAAATGACGCGCTGTTTTGCAGTTACTGTTATTTACTACCCATTAAAGACGAAAGGGCGAAGGAGGGCTTGGCCGGTCCATTAAGGAAACAATTATCATCTCGTTACGTGACGTCACCCTCGACCATTTACATATTAAATGGGCGTGCTAGGCAATTAGTAGAAACGGCGGTATTCTTCTTGCAAGTTCAGGAACTTTAAAAAAAATTATATTTAAAGGGAATAGCGAAGGTTATAAGCGAAACGCAGCCACATGCATGCATATTTAAAAACGACACTTTTTTTTTCTGTTCTTTTAAAGGAATCGGATGAAATATCTGAATTATAATCATCTTGTTTTTGTGCGATTTGATGTAACACTAATTATTTGATCCGCATCGTGCTTAAGATGCTCTTGCTCGGACTCTTTCGATTTCTATGCACATGCTTGGAATTTTGAAGTAAGATTCACCCACGATGACAAAAATCTAATTACAAGGTTGGTTCAAAAAGTAACCTTTTTGGTGATTGCAGATGGCGTTGCTAAGACAAATTGGTGCTGCCATCTGTTGCATGGTTCCGAAACAAATTTGATAGTAATTCATAGATTAATTTTGCTTAGTGCCGTCGTCGTCATTTTGCGTTAAGCTGCACCGTCTATAAGACCTGGATTCATCATTATGCTCTATAAAGCAAGCACAAATTAAAACAATTGCGTTGTTTTCGGTGAATCTTCTCTAAAAAATTGCAAAGGCAGTTTCGTTGGCCAAAATGTTACGGCGTCATATTTTTGGACTTCTTAGAAAAAGGAAAAGCGATCAATGAGTAATACTTCACACACACACACAATGGATTACCCTATTCACATTCCTCATTCCTCCTTTCCCATTCTTAAACCAGATATTTTTGAACCACCCACGCATACTGATAATCTATGCAATAGCATTGTTAGTCTGTAAACTTAAGAAAAATAAACGATGTGAGTCAAAATCAATAATATTTATCCTTTTTAAATATTTTCTGGGATGTATAACTTTCAAAACTTTTAACTTTTTAAAAATCATTAAAGTTCTTACCAAATTAATCGCAAAAGTGAGCAACATTTTATAATTATTTGGAATTTAATATATAATTGTTGAATTACGATAATCAAATAGTGTTTTGGACTATACGCACTCAGTAGTTCTCAAACCTTTCATCAATGTAACCTTGATTATTAACCATACTTTTAATATATCTCCTGATCAGGATAAAGTTTTAATTTACGGTTAAAACAATGTCCCTCTTTAATTATTTTGCGCAGAAAGCTTTAATGTATGGTTAATGCATTTCAAATCCGATGACAGAATTAAGTAGTGTGCAGTCATTGTGGATTGCATTATTCTTTATAACTTAACGGTCCTTAAATTGAATTTCGGAACCTTTTAACATAGACTTCCATTATTTTTTTTTTTTTATTTTTTTATTTTCTAATTAGGTTTGTCACCCCTAAGGCAAATAATCACAAACCTTGTCTGAGGTAGGGTTTCTATTACGGATGGTTTTACTGTATCTTCCGCCCTCTTCTCTTGTTTCAGCTCCCTTGCTTTTCATAATTTGCAGTTCCTAAGGTTCTTCATTCATGATAATCTAAACTCATATTCCTCCGCTTCAACAAGACTCTGACCACATTTTATATACACTATCTTCTCTATTCCCATTTTTCAAAATAATAATAAATAAGCAAATTTTGAATCTGAGAGGGACTTGTTGATTTTATCCCTCGTTCTGAAATAATTGGGAAAAGGGCATTCAGAAATTAACTATTTTTACCGAAAAATTCATTTTTTTTTTTTCATTCAAAATAAAATACACTTTAAAGGGATAAATGACTGCACAGGAAAAATTTATTAGATTGTTAGGAAATCTCTTGCGCAATTTCTTTGAGATCCTACACGCAAGTGATGGAATTTCGGCTGCCAATGAATAAATAGTTACAGCTCGAGAACTTCGCAGCTTCACATCCATATGGAGTGTAAATGAGAAGAAATTCTAATTTTGGACGACATAAGTCATTAGACTAACCATATGCCACTAAATAAGAGAGAACGGGTGAATGGGCTAAAGGAAGCAGATTGGTGAAATCGAAGGATCGCTCGTTATTTGGATGAGAGCGATGCCGTGATTCCAAGGTTGAAACGGCACAACACAATTTCAAGAGAGCAGTGGTAGACTTATAAAAATGATGGAGCACGAAAACAGAGAAAACATTGGAGTTCTCACTCATGAACCATGTACTCTTCATTCGTAGCACCGACTTGAGTGTTTGTGATAGGTTTCTGGTACGTTCAACTTGGAATATCAGTGAAGCGAATTAAATTGTTTTCCGAGACGAGATCTGCTTCGAATCAAGCAGCTCAGATTATATGTCTGGTGACGTCCAGGAAAGGAATAGGAAACTAATCTGAATATATTTTACTACACAGCTCTACAATAGGTCTGGCATTCCATTTTTTTTAATAGCTTGACACCTGTAGTTGTCATACGTTTCAAATGTACAACACGGTGGTACGTCGAAGATATTCTACGCCTCGTTGTAATGCCCTCTCTTTTTCAAAATTCTGGAGACTCTTGCGTCATAAATCTTCATTATCACTAATATATATAACTCAGAGTTTAAATTTTTACAGTATAATAACCGGTTTCTCGTGGTTATATTTACTGATTGCCTTCGTGCTTGTGAAACTCACTTCCCTTGCCTTTTAAATCGCCAAATCTTTCCCTAAAAGATTAGGTTAAGGTCTGATGAGTAAGCGTTTCTGATTTTCCTAAGATCAAACTCAACAATTTTGTAGTTTTTTCCAAGAAATTACGCTAGATAACTCTGCCAACACTGCGATTAAATGCTAAATTGGATTACAGCTTGAACGATGACCAGATGTAAGACATTGTCTTACATCTGGTCATGGTTCATTTGAAATATTGAGTGTAGAATATCTGTAAGACATTATTGGAATATATATGATAGTAATCAAATAGTTAAGCGTAATGAACACAATAATGTGTCATTAAAGTTCATTACTAGCATTTGGGGTGTTCTAAAATTTTATCTCACGAATTAATAAATGAAACGAAGAGGGATTTCCCCTAAGGGTCTTCTTCAAAGGTAATTCTTTTTACCTTTCAAAAGGAATACATTAGTGTTAAGTAGTGAAAAAGGACTGAAATATTACTCTTAGCCAGATAGTTGTGGATATTACAAACGATTCCAAAACTTTTCGTTTGGGCCAGAATCATTTTTTAAATATTTAAATCAGGTTGAGGTTTATGCAAGGAAGTTTGTTGCATGCATCATGTTTCGATCACTGTATTTGAGGAAAATTAGATTGATGTAAAATTCGTTGAATCAGAAGCAATTGTCCACAATGATTTTCCCTGACAAAATTGTTTTTACCATTAACAATGTATTTAAACCTCAACTTCTTTGGAGAAAGAAGAGAATTCGTTGCAGTTACCAGAATGTCTATAATGCTGATAATTGAGGTCGAGAAGTCATCATGTGAGTGGACACAGTATACAATGGCTAAAAAATATATTTTTCACGTAAATACAATGACATCACATCGTATTCCACCAAGGTTCTTCTGGGATCGAGTGCATTTTTCTGTATTGCAATGAGTCCCCACTTTATGTTCACAGAAGGTAATGCACGCTCACTCGGGAGAATAGAAGTGTCCTTGATGCTAGATGGGTAAGATGACAAAACTCCTAACTTATAAGACCCTAATATATTCCCCCGACTTAAATTCAATAGAACATGACTTAGACATATTCAGGAAACATGTTGCTTACGGAAATAACCGAAAATAAAAATCGTCTGAAGTATCGAATGGAATAAAATTCCTCACTCTTCTTAACACAAACATAATCGAAGTGAGAATTTGAAGAAAGAATGCATAATAGACGCCACATGTTGCTTTGGCGTCGATAATAGTGAGCATTTTACATTCTAGGCACTTTCTAATTTTTTTCTATTATTGTCTATTGTAAATTATTCTGAAGAATTTCACTTTTACTGAGCAATTGCTAGGCATTAATTTTATTAAATCTACATCATACGTAGATGTATATTTTCCAAAATTATTGAAAATATTGTATTTAATTTACATCGCATGTATATTTCAACATATATCACTTGAAAATAGTAATGGGTCCTACAATGAAATTGAAAATCATACAAATCAAACACAGAGAAGGGTACAGAATTGCTAAGTGGAAAATTATATGATAATTAATAAAAGTACTTTCATAGTAAATCAAAATTTTCGGAAGCAAATTATTTGTATTTATGTTTCATATTAAGTTTGGGTATCGCAACTTTTGTTGCCGCATTGAAAAAAATTTGGAAAGATTTTTTTTTTTTTTTTTTTTTTTTAGTATTTGGATAAAGGAATCAGGTGAACAATCTTTTTAGAACTGTTTATTGCATTATGATCTTAAATGAAGAAAAACTCTTATTAGCATGCTCTGTATCATCTCGTTTAACGTAAAAAAAAAGAGGTTCTAAACAATAAGAATAAGAACAGCATTCCATTCCTTAACAATAAGTAAAAAAATTTTACATGAAAAAGAAAGTCAAAGAGTTATAAATTCCTTGCCGTATTTTCGCCCCTCAACACCGCTGCCAAAATTTAGTAACTGCAGCTGTTCAGAGAAGAGCCACCTGGCGACGAATAATTGCATTGATTAATGACCTGTCTGGAGGAATGATTCGAGTGGCCTTGTTCTCTCTTTACTCATTTACATACTCTCTGAACAAAATGAAATGTCAAACGACATCAAGGCGCCATTCTTGGTCAAAAGAAGGCAACTGTTTTTTAAAATTATTACCGATTAAGGTATTGAAATTAAACTTCCGTTCTTTGTTTTTAACGAACTCTATTTAACTTTTAAATAGTTTAATTCTCTATTAGGTAATAATTCCTTTTAAACAGAAGTCTTATTGTTGTTATTGTTTTGCGCATATTGACCGACCGATTAAAATGATTATGTCAATCATAATTTATTTTGTCCCTCTCTGTCTGGAGTCGTATACAATTAAATGAAAGAATAATTGTAGCGTCCTTGCCCACACGCACGCGTCATACATATTAAAAAATTAAAAACATTTCTTACTCGTACAAGTATCGGGTTGGGGAGGAATTTTACAATGGCTCAGAAATTTTGATTTGATTATAATTTCTTAAAACTCCTGAATGTGTGAAATTTTATAAGACTTTTTTAAGAAATATATTTAAATATTTTTTTTTGGAAACATTTGTTTTAATATGTAAGAATGTATTATTTAGATATAGATAACTAATTTCAGCTGTCAAAAATTGCAATTTTGAGAAAATGAAAGTTTAAGTGAAATGAGTACTATAAAATCCCAAAAATTTAGGAAGTGACTTATAATCAAGATTAAAGGTGAATTGATATTCGAAAACTCTTGTATCTCGAAACTATGCCTCCCTGCATCCTTATGGAATAGAAAATTTTTAATTTTAGTATAAAACTTGAAATTTTCATATCAATCCAATTTTTTTTTTTTTTTTTTTTTTTTTTTTTCATTTGACTACCATTAAACACGGAAAAGAGTTAAGAAATAAAAATTATCAATAAGAAAGACAAAAACGTCTCCTGTATAAACATAAGAATTGTATGAAATAAAGTTATATAAAAATAATCATGAAAGAAATGGGGCTAAATTTATTGGCATAAAATACAAAAAGCTTCTGTTTTCAAGAGAAAAAAAAAACATAGTATATGATTTATTTAATGTTCATATCGGTTTAAAAAGATATACAATTAAACGAATTTTTATAATTAATTTATTAACTAATAAATTTTTTATATCTGTATACAGTTTCTTTGCTTTTACTGTTTAATTAATTTAAGTTATTTTAAAAGTTAGTGTCATTCTAAATACCATAATTTTTTTATTTCTTGAAAAATGGTTGAAAATCAAACAATTGAAGCAAGTTATAATTCTTTTTTTTTTTTTTTTTTTTTTTTTGCTATTTTGTATATAATTGCTATTAAAATCTGAATTCCCAAGATAAGAAAAAGTAGTTAGGAAAGAAATTAAAATACATGTCCAAGATGCGTGAATGAATTTAAAATGTACTTTTGAAACGTAAATTTGCAAATAACTTCATTAAATTAAGATGTTGCATAAAGTTATTTTATGTAAACAAAATATTCCATGATTTGATAGTTACATGAAAGAGTAAATGTTTCTTGGACATTTATTGTAATATATAACACATTAGTATGTAAAAAGCAATCTTTTAATAACCAAAGCATGTATGGCACTAGCTGATTTTCATGTATTATGATTGTAAGGTAATACTTAAAATATTCATCAAATAAGAATTTTATTATCTTAATTCAACAGCAATCTTCTGGCACTAAAGTAGCAATTTCTTTAAAAAAATTAATGTTTTATAATAAGTAATTCTCAAACGTCAATAGTGAAAAGTAGTTTATCGTGTTATTAAAAATATTTGTTCACCAATAATTTTTAATTGAATTTGCTCTCATTTCTGTGTGTGCACATTATTATCTATAAATATAATTTTCTTCCGTTATATTTTTTCCACACAAGCGTTGTCTCATGAAATTGAAATGTTGGAGAAATTGGAAGATTTTATATCATATGATTTGCAAATTCATCCGTCAGCGAAAAGGAGTACAATCTAAATATAATATAGAATACAAAATAAGAAAATTTTAAGTCTATTATTTTTCTTTATTAAGTAATTTTATTTAATGAAAAATGTATGATGGGAAAACTAATTTTTGTGTAGAAATAAAGCTTGTTCAACCTTGGGAATTGTTATTAATATATTTCATTTCTGATGTCATCGGTAACTATATAAACACACATGATATTTAATAATATTTAACACTGAAAATTAATGCCTGGTTATTAAATGCGACATTTTTTTAAAAAAAGTTTTGATGGTAAAAATAAAGAATAATAAGGTCTTACATGTTTCTGAAATTCATTTACTTCATTAGTATTATTTTATAACGAAAGAAGAACCAATATCGCATTCAACTGAAATTGGCGTTATTAAAATTAATCAATCTGCCACAACTTGGAAATTATTTTCTAAACACTGTGTTACCTCTGACATTACTTGTAATTGTCATCGAAATCTACTAACATTTTGTATGTGTCCTGTTATCAAGCACAAAGAGGCAGAGTTATAAATTATAAAGCAACATAATAAATCACAAGTTTTAGGAGAACTCCCACAATAATTAATAATAAAATATACCTGCATTTATTGGTGGATTAGACCACTGTGGGATGGTAGTACATCACAAACACAATCACATTGTACCACATCACTTGTGACGTCCTTCCTTCATCATTCAATTCTACTGCCATTTTCCCTTCTAATTAAGTAGTCAATAATAATTAGACTCCAATTGAATATCCGTGAGAACAAGACAAAATACTTCATTAATCACTAAAAGATCGATAAGGTCGTGCTCTCATGAATCTTATTTAACACGTATATCCTAGATTACGATCAATTAATAAAATCTTAGCTTACCAATTCGCTCGTTGTGATTCTCATTCTGCTATATTAGTCAATAAACACTGAACTTCAATTGAAGACATGCAATAGCAAACCAAAATACTTTATTTATTGTCTTTGATGAATAGATAAGGCTGCTCTCTCTCTCGAATCCCAATTAATTCGTCAATTCTAGATTATACTCTAATAAGGAAACTTGAGTTTACCTAATCACTCGTTTCTGATCCACACACTTCTCCCAGCAGTTGGTCCTCATCTTAGCACTTTAACTGGAATTCGCTTCGATTCAAAAAGCCAATGAAGATGCTTCTATTCAAATTATCTGTCAGCAAATCTTTATCCTCAATCTCCCTTCATTTCCCCCCTTTCTTAATTCCATTTTATTTATACATCATTATCTTTAATTAACTTCACTCCTCTTCTCGTCTTTTACCTAATCGAGTTTCATTTTGGTTGGGAAGAAATTGTAATTTTATGAAATTCAAATGACTATAAAACCCCCAAGTAAGTGAACAGAAAATAGCGTATAGCCCAAAATCTCACACTTTATCAAAATGTTACATTTCATAATTTGAATTTACGTTTAATATTTTAATTAGCCACCTAAGGGGTATTGTTTTATGTGGGACGTTTTGATGTACCACATCACTTTTCAAATTCTTAGCCTCCCAAAGATCTATTGTTTTAGATAGGGTATAAGCTGGTATACCAGATATCTTTTCAGTTTTTTGCCACCAAAGAAGCTATTTTTTAGGTGGATCACTTTTGATGTACCAGACAACTTTTCAATTTTTATCGTTTGCTTCATTTTTAACTACATTTAGTTTAAATATATTCAATTTAATAATCTATCGTTTGCTTTAATTTTAATTACATATAGCTGATACAATATTAAATTTAATAATTTATCGTTTCTTTTAGTTTTAATATCGGAAAAGTTTATTATTGTCCATTTCTCGATATTTCATCGTTTACTTTAATTCTTATATTTAATTGAGTAATTTAATAATAATTATAAGAAAAACGCACCTTGGGTGTTCTTTCAAATCTTTGCATAGAACTTTTTAAACAATTTTTACTTTTGAACAAACAAATTAGAACTCAATGATTTGGTTTTATAAAAATATTACAATATAATCTTAGGAAAATATGGTTCATCTATTCAGCTTAGCACTTCATACTTTATAGCAGTATTATGACTTTTTCAGCAACTTAGTAAAAAAAACATTATTTCGTGTTTCAAAATTTTTTTCTTCTTCAATTGTTCAAATATAAGAGAAACAGACAGCTAAAAGCGTAAATAAGTGCTGACCTTTGTACTGAGTTAAATTTCAATTACATATTTCTTAATCTTCACGGCTTAGAACCTTGAATCAAACGGATGCTTTATGCTTTTGTTCTCACTTTCGTTTTGAATGTCAAGAATAACTTTAAATGAACAAAACTAAAAATTCAGCACATACTGTCTTTAATATAAAAGGCTGTTCTTGGAATAAATGTGAAATGTAAATAAATAATATATAGTCGTCAGAAAAAGAGAGAGACCCATTATGACTTTCGCAATTATCATTGCAGGAAGATAATATTGCAAAAAGAACTAAATTATGATGTTAATGGACAAACTATTTAACTTGATTTCCGCTGTTAATTGAATTATAAAAAATAGTTTTCTCACCCACTCATTACGAATGCCACATAACTGATTTCTCATTTAAAAAAAATTAACCTAAATTTCAAATTTCGCAAATTCTACTC
This sequence comes from Nephila pilipes, assembly GCA_019974015.1. Taxonomy (NCBI): domain Eukaryota; kingdom Metazoa; phylum Arthropoda; class Arachnida; order Araneae; family Nephilidae; genus Nephila; species Nephila pilipes. Next base: position 16,343 of record BMAW01082584.1, read on the forward strand.
AAATATTTCCGAATCCTAGGGGCTTAAGGAAGAGTAATTTTATGTTTTATGAGTTGTGTTGGCAATCTATTACCCGTCTTGTCTGTCATCTTAAAGTTTATTCTAATCATAAGATCTAACTTTCAGCTGTTAAAGCACAGAAAAAATTAACTAAAATTGTCACAATTATATTCAAATTATCTTTTATTGATCCTCAAATATGGGGGATGCTCTCCACATTTAAGTCCATATCCGCGAGTGCTACAAACTCTTATAAACTATCAAAGAATACGCTTACGGAAATAAGACGCGAGTGCCTTCTTCAATTGCTCCGATAACGCAGAGCCCTAATCTCATTAAGTCCACTAAGCACATCAGAAGACTTCTACGTATCTCACATTGACACCTTTTTATTGCTATAACCGTATTATTTTCAATTCAATTCTCTGTCGCTTTTATAATATTTGATTATTTCTATTCCACTTCTTAAGTTTTGCTTCATTTGTATCAGCACGTTTCATTTGATTGGGAAGAGATTGGGAACTTGAACATAAAGTCAGAAAGAAACCCCAGTTATTAGTCGATAGGGAAAATTCCCAAATAGTCCATGTTGCAGAGTGTCCTCAAATGTTAATTAATTAACGACATAAAATTTTCTTCTCGATTCTTCTCAAAAATATTGAAATCAATCGATAGGTGATTATTTTCCAATTCTAAAAGAGTACTAAACAATGGGGGAAATAAAATATTTTTACAAAAAATATGAATTATTAAGTGTTGTCTCTAAAAATTGTGAATTGAGACACATTGAAACTTTTAGACGTTTGGATTTTCTATGCTTTTGTACTCCAAATCTTAATTGAAAGCTATTGTCTCAAATAGTTTAGGAAATATTCAAAAAAGAAATTACATCCCCTCGTTTCCCTCGATATGGTAAATTTAAGACACCGTATTATAATTATAATTTTATATGTTAATTTTAATATATTAAATTATAATTTTATTATAATTTTATAATTTAATTTAATTAATTTTAATTATCGATCTACCTAACATACTATATTCGAAAACAGAAAAATGCATTGAACTGCGGTGGCTCCTTTCTCGAAATAGCCAAGTAAGAGTAAAAGTTCTTATTCGTAGAGAATTCTTTTATGGCTCAGTTGGTTAGAGCGTGCGTCTGCAGATCCGCAGATAGGTAGCTCAAACCCCAACTAAGTTAATACACCTTTTCGTAAATACTTCTGAGTCTGTGATAATCGACTGGATATGTGTTAATTCATACGGTACATACTTCAAAACAGACCCACCATCTCGATCAAAAACTTTTACAATGACCTCAACTAACAATGCTCAAACGACATTTGATGCATCAGAAAACTTGTATCAATTACATTAATGGCTGGAAAAACAACCTTCTGTAAATGTCGTTCGGAAAGTTCGCAACAAGATTTTCTTGCCTTACAGGAGATTGTATGGCTTCTCTTCCGCTAGTCGAAATAGTACAAATAGAAAGAAAATGTCTCCTAATTGTCCTTAATGTAGGATTCTAATAGGGATATAACAATGTAGGATTTTCCATTTATATAACAAAAATGTTAATTAGCTATAAATAGTTCAACATTTTTCTGTTAATATATTGCTATAAATCACAGAATTTTTATGAGCCTCGAAAGGAAAAAAAAAAGAGAAACTGTATTATTTTTTGCCATTGAATTTAAATCAATTTAAATTCTACCATTTTTTTTTAAAAATATGGTTCAATTTACTCATTGCTTCGTCTTTAAGCCCATGATCAACTACATGGGCTTAAGAGGAAGCGTGATATACAAAAAAATAGATAACAAATAGAATTAGATGCATTTTTTTTTTAAAAAAAAAAAAGAGGTACTATTTGAATTAATTTAATTATTAATTATTTTTATCTAATTTTTTTTTCCAATTTTGTTTCAATATCCTCCTATGCTAGACGTTCAAGAGTTTTTGAAAGAATTTCTGTTTAAGATAGGAACTTTATTTAAGAATGCTTTTTGTTAGAATATAAAAAAAAATGGGATCCTCACTGTCAAATTAAAAATAAAAAACTGTTTATTTCGTTCTTTTTTTCTCAAAATAATTTTAAGAATTCATTTTAAAAATTAATGTTGTCAAGTATGTTTATACTCTTGCATTATACTTATATTTTTCAAATCAGTTTAATTGTTCTTTTTTTTTTTTTTTTTTTTTTTTTTTTTTTTTTTTTTTTTAATTTTTGGATGAAGAACTTTTGCTTATTATGTTAAATATATTTTTTAAGTTCCTTTATAAATCTGTAAAGTGGTTCAAAAGAATCACTTCGTGAAATGCTGTCCAGATGGGCTTCCTTTGCCATTTAAATGTTGGAGATCTTATCTGTATTATCATCATCTCACCTTGGAATCGCGTTTCGGCTGCAAAAATAGTAATCTCTAGATTTGGCTAGATTATACGTGATCGTTATCATCTAGAGTTTTAATTAAAACTAGAAAACTCTAGTTGTAAGTATGATCTAGTTTAAATGTAGGTTAGAACTATTTAAAGTTGATTGCCAGATATTTCATGGAGATAATCATGGTCTGGCTTAACTTATGAACAGAATATTTTATAAATTATTTTTATTTAAATGATATTCAGTTTTAAACTGACAAGTAAATTCAATGAATTTGATAAAGCTTTAGAGGTTGACGAATTACCTTTTTTTTTATATCGATAATACTTGAGGGGAAGGTATATTTTGCGCTCGTTGTATTCTAGATCTTAACTGTTTCCACGGAAATATTCAAAAAATAAATATATATATTTGACTTTTATGCTCTTTGATCGAATATTTATATTCTTTGATCTCTCTTTATTTATGCTCTTTGATCGAAATTAACGAAAGTATGCACTCCTTGACTTTTGAAAGACATTTAAAGCAATTTAACGCGTCTTCCTGAAACATTAAAAATATTATAGCGTCAAAATGACAACAAGCAAAGCCCTTTTTTTAAAATACAGGAACTCTTTTTTGAAATATTCGATAATTGGATCTTAAATATTTTTTATCTGTAAAATTATATTTCCTTTCATTTTCTCTATTCTTGTAGTTATTTTATTTAATTTTTTTTTATATTGATTAACATTTCACAATAAGTATTTACCAACACTTAATTAGCAAGATGGATTACTTTTCCTTGTATATCATTCTTAAATAATATGATTATTTCCTCTCGAAATTGTTTGTTAGATGGCATTTTATTAAAACATCTGCATAGGTGCTTTTTATTATTATATATAATACTCACAAATATACGATATTTAAAATGAATGCTGACATTTTAAGATAACGACAAGAATTGTAAGCTATCGAAGCCGTTAAAAAGTTTTCTGGAAAAAAACATCTCATAATTAATTATAAAAAAATTAGATAATTTGAAATTAATATTCAAGTTCTGAAATAAAAACTACTCTTCTTTATATCTGACTTTTCTAAAATAAGATGTTTCAACTTGCGAGAAAAACTACATAATTTTGATTAATTGACCTTAACGCCATTTCTCTTTTCTTTACATATTTTTGTATTAAAATGTATTAAGTAAGTTTATGTTCTGGAAATGGTAAAGTGTCAGTATTGAGAAAACGGATCTAACACGTGGAAATGTTATCCAGTGCCAATATTTTTAAGTTACTTTGAATATTTCGACACATTTAACTTCTAATTATATTTATTCAGAATAGGTTTTAGAAGTCTTCAAATTGAGAGTATTACCTTTTCACATCCACATGGAATAAGTTACCATGCTTTTAAAGGTTTCGAATTAAATGCTCAAGTCATAATATTTATAGTGCGTTGTATTTATTGTTAAAATAAAGTTAAATAAATGATATACAACTATATATTTATTAAATTTTCGATTTAAGATGAAATGAAAAAGAAAAGAAAAGAAAATGATGTCCGAAGAAAAATTGGCCTTTTTTTTTGTGAGCGAGTGTAGTACGCTACTTAATTTATACCTGTTTCATTTTAATTTGATTTGTTTACTTTTGTTAAATAGTTTTCTTGGAAATTTCCTACATTTTTTTTCCTTACAAATTGTGAACTAGTTCAATCCTGTGTTCTCACAAACATAGAAAGAGAGAGGGAGATCTAAAAAAAATATCTCTCATTTAACCGTTTAAAAATTTTGAGGGAGAATATCTTTTCTTTGGCTGTTATTTACCTGGTAAATACAAGAAAATATCAATCGAAAACTAGGTCAGGGTTCTAACTACAACTAGGACGGACTTTTTCTATCAACAATCATGATATCCAGCTTAATTTATCTGTGATTGCTGGCTTTGAAAAATTCTCCTTCCAATCCGTACGAACGATGTCGTCTTAGTTATATTATCCGAAAACGATCAATTTTTATGAAAGGAATATTTCCGATGGAAAATAAACTGAGTCACCGCTCACGGAAGAGAACTTAAAAATAACTTCCATGTTCCCTTCTGATGACGTCAGAAAGCCGTCTACTGTTCTCGTGCCAAACCCTCAACACTATCTTCTCAACCTGCAAAAAGATTTTGATCATCTAGAAAGTTCCCCCCGCGCAGGTCAGATTCGCTGTCGAAGGATTACAAACCGTGCATGACTACTCTGGATTACATTTTTCATTTTTTCACTTCCAATTAGAGGATTTCTTTCGATGATGTAGAAAAGGACAGCGGGTGACGTTTTGTTCCAGAGTTTAGTTCGGCAAGATGGCAGCCAGACATAAAAACGAAGCGATCATTTACCTGAGGCCTGTTAGTGTGAAGGTAAGGATGCATGTTCCCACCGCGGTAGTGCTGTGAGAAAGTTAAGAAGCTGTTGTTAAGATTAATGAGAGTGGAGGATGCTAAATCCAGATGTAGCGTAGGATATAAGTTAACTATGTCAATAAAAGATTGATTCTGTTTCGCATATCATTGACCAAGCATGGAAAAATTGACAAGAATAATAACATTTAATACAGTTAAGCGCGATTTATCATCTTTTTATTGGCACTAATGAATAGGTACCATCGTTTGCTTCCCGAATGAATCGAAACACGTATATGTTTATTTTTCTTCAAATGTTCTGAAAGTGAATTACTGCTTTAAAATAGTTTATGAGTGCCACAGATAAATTTTCATTAAAAGACATTTTTTTAAAATCTAATTCCATAGAATTTGGGCTCTTTTGTAATTTATTTCATCTTCATATGATTTGTAAAAAGATTTCTTATAATATGATGGCTTTTAAAATGTAAATTTAACTGATTCTAGATTTATAAAAATTGATGTCAAGTATGGAAAAATGATAGTAACTTTCAAAAAGGGGTTAATTCTTTGGATAAGTGATAAAAATTAATAAAAAGTCCTTCCTCCCCAAAAATATGATTCAGATTCATTAGATTGATATGTTAAAAAATATTTTAAACAGCTGCATTGCAAGTTATTGTTAAAACATAATTATCCATTTGAATGGACAAATATGATGATCATTTTTATTAAACTAATTGTTTAGCATTATATCTCATGATATCTACTGAAATAGCATAAAAAATGTTGTTCTTAATAATATGTTGTTTTGATCCATAGTTTCATTCTTTCAATACTGTGAACAAGTTAAATTTTTAAAATTAAAACGTAAATCACATGCACATTCACACAAATATAAATCATGAGCCAAGTTTCTTAGAACAATTATTGCGTTGTAAATGAATTAATTCAAAAGACATAAACCAACATCTGTTGCTTTAGTTATGAAAAATTATTAGTGCAATAACATGTAATTGACTCTTGAAGAAAATGTATTATCTCTCATCAAAAATATTTTACGAACCTTTAATGAGAAACAAAGCACGATATAAATTTATCCGACTTGGTAACAATAGATTCGTTATACTCTTTTGTTTGGTAAGAGAACTTGAAATTTTGCGCAATAGTTCACTACACTTTCTGTGGTAGATTTTCTGTTATGGGCCAGACATCTTTCGCGTGTTTTAAAAAGTGTAACTCTGAATGAATACTATAAAGAACTTTGACAATGATTTTGTGAAATATTTATCACGCAAAGAATTGTATATTTATTGGGATAATCATATATTTTTCTTATGAAACATTTTTTTTCTTTTCGCTCTATACCACGAAATCACGTTCGTTTCTATTTCAACGATTTAAAGCAACGAAAATAGATTTTTAAAACTACATCCTCATTTTGCGTGTTTCGTTTTAATAGTTTTATTTAAAACTCTGGAACAGTGATATTAAGGGATTATACAATTTTTTTTATGTATAAATGAACAAAAAACAGTTAATATCTGCATTCCTAAATTGAGGGCAATAAAGGAAATAACAGTTTTTTACTTGTGTTTCTGTCATCAATTTTTACATGTATCTCTAAAATAAACCCAAAATTAAATCACTTAATAGCTTATTGGAATGTGCAATTATATATTTATCAATTCATGCGCATCTATAATTATTTCTTATTTGCTTATTCAAGTTTGTAAATTATTATTTATGGGATGCCTAGGTAAATATTTACATTTCATGCTATTTATCATATTAAATGCTTGGTATGATTATAAGTTTAAGAAAAAATGTTATTAATTATATTATTAATTATGCTTGAATTAATGGAGTCAAAGATCCATAATTACTGCCACGTGTCTGTTTTAATGCGTGTACAAGAAGTGAAAGGGGAATTTAATAAATATCGATAGGAATGACCAGTTGAGCTGTATAAAGTACCTAAATAAGTTAATACTCAAAAGTTTATAATTATAAGCTATTTTAACGATATTGCCTAAAAGCACACCAAGAAAATTATTTAGGAGGATATACGAATTTATTTCTCTGTTCTAATTAAGATAATAATTAATTATGATTATGTTCCATTATTTTGTTTATAATTGTATGTAATCTTAATATTTACATATTATTATTAATTTGATGTGTTATTGAAGTAAAATTCATAAATAATTGCTCACAGAACCTGTATATAAGGGAGTTGTAAATTTTTTAGTTAATATCTGTTTTACGTAAAAGATTTCGTTTGTTTGTATTTGCTTTCGAGTTCATTGATTCGTAAACTTGTTTTAGATGCGATATTACTTCTTGCTTATCCAAAACAGTTCTCTTTTTCTTCATTGAAATGTAGATATCATCCTCGTTACTTGTTCGTGGTACAAAATTACGAGGTCGACCGTCAAAAGCCCTCGTGTTGCCTCTTATGCAACGTTAATAAATAATTAAATAATTCATGAAATATACAAATTTCTTGAATTTTGTAAGGAAATAATGCAATGAATTTAGAATCACTGAGAGTGCTTCTCTATTTATGTAAGTAAATAATGTATTAAAATATATATTATGAAACTTTTTCGTTCATAAATGTTAGTTATATTTTCAAAACTCTTAAAAATCTGTAATGTTTCACAAAAAAGGGATATATTTGTGAGACATAATTTACAAGTGAAATACAATTGGCACTTTTTAATTGCCCTCTACAGAGATGAGACTGGAACGAGTATTAGTCTTCTCTCGTTTCTTTTAGTAAGTATACATACACTCAAGTTCTGTTAATTTGACCGAAATCAAAAAATTGTAGCATTTTTACTTTAAAATAGGCTGTGAAGTAGTGAACGTAGTCGAGAACAATGTTTAAAAATAGTTTTTAATTGGACAGGGCAAGAGCTAAATTGAGGTTTCAAAAGCTGTTAAATGTTCCAAATGAATATAGTTTTATATATAATCAGACATCTTGAAATATCTTATTCACATTTAAATCGGAAAAGAAAATTAAGAAAAAGGATCACCATACTCAGCCAGGACCTATTGTTGAAACGGATTATTTTGAGAGATCACAAACAAACATCCTTTCAGTTGGTTTAACAGTGACGACAAAAAATATCACTCCTAGAACTGCTAGGAAAAGACTTGCCGAAACTGGACTGTAAGGTTGTTAAGACAGGAATAACCCATGGCTCTCCGAAAAAAATAGAATAATATGGTTTTAATGAATTCTTAACCATCAACGCCTTAAAGAAGAGTATTGATCCAATATAGAGTGGTCTGACGAATCTAAATTTTAAATATTTTAATTAACTAACATTTATAAAGAAAACAAAACCGGGGTGCCGATATGTATTGAAAGTATTTAAAAATAGCTTCAAAAAATTATTTAATGTACGTTAATAATTTAGGTGTTTAGAACACTTGTTGTGAAATATGTGATGTGAAGAATACCTTCAGGAATGTATAGTACCTGCTGTTAAGCCCAGAGATGGCAGTATTATGATTTGGAGATACATGGCGTCCGATGGTTTGGTGGAAATGGTCCTCTATGAATGAACAATGAACTCCAATCGGTACATCTATGTACTCGAAACGGCCTTGCTGTCATCATTTTCTTAGAACTTTGGAGATATAAATGTGATTGGAATTAAGTTTCTACAGAACAGTGCTATGTGCCGTAAATCTATTAAAAGTATGCAGTGGCTTAGAGACTATGGTGTAAATCTCCTGAAGTGCCCCCCCCTTCGGATTTCAACTCTATAAACACTTCTCGAGTATTCTTCAAAGGTTTGGCAATATGCATTTACTAGGTGGATATAGGGATATGTGCAGCTAACATAAACAATAACAATGTGCTCTAATTAATTAACGATGAGAGTGATAAATAGAACGGGGCTTTTTTTTAAACCCAAAACTACAAACTACGGTTAAGCATGTTGCAGCAAGTGACGTTTGAGACATTACTTCAATTAAACAGCTGAGTGAATTAAAGTCAGTTAAAAAAACAATCATTATAATAAAATCTTAAAAACTGTATAATGTCTATTTTTGACGTAAAATATATATTTTGTGATAATGTATTATGCATAATAAATATCTTCCAGAGACTTTTAAAATTCGTTTTGTTATTTCAATTAAAAATCACTCCAATGCATGCATATTCATACCTTGCGTCTTTCCTATCTATTTATAGTAACTGCACATCGAATCCATTTTGCCATTTATGGTTTCGATTGAAGTAAAAATAACCAAGGAAATCAAACCGGATATAATTATTTTCCATTTCTGTTATGTATGTGTATGTGACATAACTGAATATTCAAAAAGTACTTTATCAGTAAATTTGAATAAGTATCCACCAGCTCACTTTAAATGAGCAGAAAGCATGAAAACAAAATCAGAAAAAAAATCAAGGCCGCGAAGATGAAAAATGCATCGCTTCTTTAAGTGACAACTTTTAAATAATCAATTAATAATCTTTAAGCAATTTGCATATGTTTCTTGAAGACTTATTTAAAAGAGATGATTGCCAACTACTACTTTTTAATCTATTAGCAGAAAGATTACATTAATCAAGATTGATAGAAATTGATCAATTTTACGGAAAATAAATTCATAACATTAAAAGGGCTCCTATTCAATTTTTTTTTTATCATCCATAGAATACTATTATTTAATTAGAATTGAAGAATATGTAATTCTTTTTTTAAAAAAAAAATATAAGAATGATTGAAAATTCGTGTGATTTTTTTATCAGCAATATAGTTTTAATATTTTTAGGTTACAAGCAAAATTCGAAAATTATTAAGAGTAATTAGAAGAAAAAAAATTCTACATTCTGAGAAAAATTAATATGATCGAAACGAAAAATTTTAGAAAAACCCTATTCCCTTTTCTAAAGAAAGGCTTTAAATATAGATTTTCCAAATGTGTAGTACGTATCCCCAAGGAATACATGAATAAACTATGAGCCCTGAAAAAGAAATTGGTTTTTGATGAAACAATTTAGGATTACCTTCATTACTAAATTATTCATGCAAACAATATCCTTAACACTTATGAAAATTCGTAAAACAACTTCAATAATGATCCGGAGATTTCACATATATGGAAACGGTACTTGTGTGAAATAATTTGACTTTGTGATGTATTGGAAACTTAATCATGACTATAGAAAGTTTCATAAACATTGCTCTAAATAAATATTTAAAAAATGTTTAATATGAATGCTTTTATTAGTAGCGATAGATAATTGTATAAATTATTCATTTTCAATCAATTTTGCTCCGTTATATATATATACACTAAGCAAATAACATTTGATAAGGATTACATTTCTGACATTCCTGAAACAACAACATCAAAATAAATATGTGAAAAACTCTGTACATTTATTATACTATTTTACCTTCAAGTTAAAATTTTGTGAAATTATATTTGATTTGATTATTTCATGATTTTTAAATTTATTCGTCATGCAGTCATCTTAAATTAGAAATCTATTTGCTTCTTCGAAATTTCTGTCTACCTCATCCATGTTTTATCATTTCCAGGGTCCAGTTGACCCATACATATCACTATGTATGTCTTAGAATCCATGGTTAAACTAAGTTTCTGCATTAGTATTTAAATATTTAGTTGGTTTTGGTTAAATATATGGTTGGTTTTGAACAAACTAGGCTCTCGAGCTACACATGGTCTATAGATGACGAACCTCGTTAATTTCGAACGTCGATCAGATGACGATGATGACACCTGAACTAATTCCTGTATGTCCTGACTTTCATACGGCTTATTGAGGACATTGGGGCTTGATACAGCTAAATATACAACTCCCAGTCTTCTACTCGTGTTTCTAATGAAACAGGAACTGGATCTCATGATTCAACTTGTCTTTGTCCGAGAAATTTGTGACCTGAATCATTTATCACCCCTCTATATTACTTCCTGCTTTTTCCATTATAATTTAATATGTAAATAATCATTTATTAATAAAATCCTTCATAAATTCAAACTGGTTTCAAACTTTCAACCCACGATTGAACTTAACGGTTAATATTATAACTGGATACTTATCTAGAATGAGCCAATCGGGTTCGAGTCCTTCGTGGAACTTTAATGAGGGTTCGACTCACTTACCATTTGTAGATCCTCTCTGTGTTTACTCCAAAAACTTCGAACTTAACGTAGGTATGATATCGAAGTCTTGATTTATAATTTGAGCTCCCTCTTTCTATCACCAACCATCGTATTAATCTTTTCGTTGTTTATAAATGCATCTCCACAATCCTAATAACTGCACTTTAATAATTCTATTCTAATCTACATAAGTCATGTTTAATTCATGGGAGACATTTGTTAATCCAAAAAAAAAAAAAATATATCACATAAATGTCCCATTAATTAGTGTAAAGGAAAAACACCGTAGAGCCCCGTAAAAGATTAAGTTGCAACATTCTTCAGAATTATATGTGGTATAAGAAATACACATTAATTTTTTCTATTCAAAATAGTGAGTTACATTAATCTGGTGTAAAAATTTGGTTTTTGTAATTGAGGTGTGCCAAACGGTTACGTTTATGCACTAGACTCCAGCGTATTAGTAAATGTATGGTTATATGTTTCAATATTCAGTTACCTTCAAATTATGTTTCGAAATCTTTTTACTTTCGGAATATATGCTCTTATATTCTATTACTTACAAAGTGGGACTTCATATTTTCTATTGCTTTTTAATATACTACATTATCATATTATTTTTGAATAATATTCAACTAAATTAATTATGATTTATATTCCAATTCATCATTAGTTCTGGATTATGTTCCATTTGTGCAATACTTATGATATAAAAGAGTTTCTTATTTAAATCATTAAGAAAATAAAGAAGTGACAAAGTTAATGTGGTTTTTGTGTGGAATATATTACTTACGGAATAATATTACTTATCCTATTACGTGAAATAACGCTCATCCCTAGTTTGTAGTAGTATTTGTGGTATCGTAAGTTCAATACTGATTCCCCAATAGATTGTTATGTAAACTAAAAGACATTGCTCTAGTTAAATTTAATTAGGGTTCTAGATCTACGCTAGTCACGAAAAATTTTAAGAATATGTGGCTTCAACTCAATTGTCACGTGTTCATTGCTTAAAAGTGTAAGCTTGTGTAATTCAAGTAGACTTTAAATTAAACTATTAAATCGATAAAGAAAGCATCTATCCATGAGTTTAATTCCTCTTAAATCAACTTATGGTTTGTATTAAGCAGAAATAATTACTGCGCTTTGAAATGAATTTCAAAGGAATGAATTAAATAACTAATATGAGGGATTATTTTATAAATATTATGCTAATTATTCGCCGATTTTTATTTAAATTTCATGGGCATTTGTAACATTTTGTTTGGCATTTTTTGAAGAATTAAAATATCCAGTAAATTGGAAGTATTTTATTTATAAACTACGAAAATATATAAATAATAATAATAATCTTATATTTCTGTAAATTTTTATGAAATTTGTTCTCCTTTTTTTTATTTGCTGGATGACATTTTTAGCAAATTTAAGAAATTGTAAATTGCAAAATAATAATTAGATTTTAATAACATCATTCAAAAACAAGCCCGTATACATTTTTTTTCACTTTTATCACTAGTGCAATCACTTCAATAATTTCATTTAAATTTATACACGTAACAAAAAATTATTTCTTGCGAAAGTATCAGTTTCTCGCATTATTTAAAAAATTGCGTTAAAAATAATCATTTGTCAATAGTCAAAGTTGTAATCATTTGCTGATAAATTATATTCAGTTCTAGCAATATAGATTATCATATGTGCGTTTCTACTGTTAAATTTTGTTCGGTATTTTTAAACGATGAATTTTGAATCTGAAACATGATTGTTATACAAATTGCTTTTTAATCGCTACTTGAAACACTAATGTTACCATGAAGTTGAGATTTTTATTTAAATCCGAATTTTTTTGTGATATGTATATATGAAAAATTATAGACTTGAAATAATTACATCCATTAACAGAGAGGCAAGTAAACATCTAATAAACTTAATTTTTACGTTCTTGATATTTTAATTTCCTTCGCGAAAATTATGAATTCCGACAGCATATTTCTCCTCACCAAATTCAAGGTTGTTGGTAAGGTGACTCTGAACTGGACATTCCTCGAGTTAAATGAATGTTGTCATAATGCCGGGTTATTATTATTAATGCCCGGTTTGCTTTATTGCAAATGATAGGTAAATTGGAGTTTTCTTCTTAAAAATGAGTATCACGTAACCGGGGAGCAATTAAAAAATTATATTTTTAATCTATAGGTTAAAATTGTTTCGACTTTTTAGATTGCTTAAAGATGATTTGTTTTTAGAACTATTTAAAGATATTGTTAGTAACAAGAGAAATCAGTTTTATATTTAATTTAGTTTTTTTCTTACTTATTGTTTTTCGATATTCATCTACTTGGATGAGTTTCTAATTAACGAAAGAAAATAATGGATAATGAGTTGTTCTTGTGAAAATGCATAGGTATAAATATGGTAATGATAACTATACCAATAAATAAGAAATAATAGCACATTAAAAATGTAATTATATTTTAGATTGATATATCTAAAAATTTAAATTATTCCGGGATTATTTTTCTATCCTATCTTAGAATTGAATTCTATCTAATTTTAGAAATATAGTTTGCAATTTAGAAATTTCTTATGTAGTTAATTATAATTTTGATTTTGATTTGCAACAAAATATCCCTTAGTTTTGCTTAAAAAAAGGATGAAATTCATTTTAAGCTCAAAGAATATGCGCAAATACACAAAATTAAAATCAAGGTTGTGTCACAAACTTCAGCAGGCTCTAAGGCCTATAATATTTAGGACCTTCCTCTATCTGCAGTAATATAAGACAATACATAGTAAAAAATAATTTACGGTCATTGGTTACCCCCTTCATTAGCATACTATGCAGTAAATTCATAACAGTTTCGAAATAATTTCGCAAAGACAGAGGGAGAGATTACGTTTTTTTTTATTGATTATCAAATTTATTTTTATATCTGAAGCATCTTTTTTTTCTAGTTTTAAACTGAATATATATATTATTTTCTTTTTATTTTACTGTTTAAATAAATCTATCTAATGTATTAGATCTAAAACAGGTAAATACATTTAAACTTATTTGGTCATAGAATGAATCCTCAAATTCAAAGTGTGATTACAATGTAAGCCTTAAATATATGCTCAAGAAAACAAGAATATCAATTTGATGAGTATGCGTCGACCCCACTTAATAAACAAGTTCGTTAGTGGTGCCCCTTACACCCGGATAATGATCTTGGCTAAATGCAGCTGTGACCCGAGTGAAACTCAAGCAAAATTTCTGTTTTCTATGAACTTTGATGACAATACTAGAAAGTCCAAAGAAACCCAAACACCCCCGCATCGGATACGAGTGACATTTCCTTTTCTGCTGGTTTGAGTGACCAGTGGACAATTACTGAAATAATATTTCAGCTATACAGTCAACAGGAAATTTTGTGTCCCGCGATTTTGAAGAGATGTAGCCAACTTTATTCCACATTGAAATTCTGAATTGGAACGGACACCTGAGTTCCCCTTAGAGTTCAATTAGAATAAGAAGTTATAATGTCCAAGGACATTATAACTTCTTATTCTAGCTTGCAATTTGCACCTAAAAATATGCATGGTAAATGCATCTTTGCATAGTAAATGTAGATGAGAAAAAGTACTCTATTTAATTGTAAATATTATTTATAATATTTAAATTAATTAAAGTAAATTAGTGTAAATAGATAATTGGGTATCCTGTCATTTAACGTAACCTTCACAACTAGCGCAAGTATTTGAGAATAATTTTAAACTGAACCTGGATGATTTCTATCGTCTTTCTTCCTTATATACTTTCCCTAACATTTTTATATATATTTTTGTCTAAAAGCTCATATAAAGTGACATGAATAATTGATTATGCGTTGATGAAAATGCATGTTCTACACACCCTTGAAATTTAATTGAATTGACGTAAACAATGCTATTATGGAAAATAATAAAAGAACTGTGAATTCAGGGACACTCTGTTATTTAATGAAGTATTTTTGAGCTTTTATTTTTCTTGAATACCAATTTTAATTTGTGGAATTAAGAAAAAAGTTCATTCTTATAAGGCAAAATAATTCATAAGTGACCTCTGTCGAAGTGATCCATAAATTCTACTGCCGGAATAAAAATCCAAAAAACATAAGGAAATAAAATACATATGTTTCTCATTGCGTAATGCTTCGTCCTCTTAATTTAAATTTCAGTATGATTTCTAAAGATTTGTTAATAATATCAAAACAGGTGTTGTTTATATGTGATATGTTCTCCATTTTGAGATATTTATGTGTTTTAGTTGGCTTTATTCAATTTAATAGAAGTCATTTGAATTCTGCACTTTAAAATTTTATTCAAAATATGTAAATTTCTGAGTTTCGTGATTAAATTTGCATGTAATCAATTTATATATTAAAATGATTATAATCATTTTTATTTGAAAAATAAATTGTGTTTTTTGATAATTTCATGAAACTGTTTCGTGTTTTATATTATTCGTATTACGAATATTTCAGACAACTTGATATTTCAATTAAAATAAAATACTCGTATGTATAAACTTATGCTTGAAAATTTTGTTACTAAATTGTATATCTTCAGTATAAATGTTTCGCTTTCAACAATATTTTTATACTTAACTCTAGGCTATTGATTTTTTGAAAATGTAGAATGTTATGGCTTATTGTGTGCTTGAATTTCCTTACTCTTCAGAAACTTTTAGACGATTTAAAGTCCTTCAAAAATGCGACATTCGCTTCTATTTTGCTTCATTAAGTGTGCCTTAATTTTTTTCTTTTGTTCTTATTTCTTCTAAGTAGCCCACGTTTATTTCTATAAGCTGTTTAAACTAATATTCTAAGAATGGAAATAAACTGCATATTTTCTTAATATATAATGGTATTCTTAGTAGGAAAAGGCGTTGTTTCACGTAGTAGAATCAGTAATAGTATTAACCTGTTTGAAACCTATTCCGCCTTTAATGTATTCTATAAAAACCTATTAATTTTGTTCTTTCTTGTAATAACTTATTTTGATATTCTTTTTTGGATTGTAATCCAAAACTCTAACAAGATATTGTAAATAAACCAATATTTATTGAGCGGTATGTTTAAAAAATAATGAAGTATTTCATTAAAAAGTAATTGGATATTGGAACTTATATTGCTTCTCTAGGACTAATACGTTAAAACCTATAACTTAAACGCAATTGTTTGGCATACTTCTAGTTTTTAGACGCAATTGGAAGAACTGATATTATGAACTGGACATATAGATGTTGTAAAATGGAAATATTGACCTTAGCAATTGTAATTTTTATCTTGTGAAAATATCACCAATCATCATTTAGCTAACTCGGATTATGATGAACTTAAACTTAGGATAACTCTCCAATTAATGAATTTTATAATAACTTGTGCTATTTTTCTTCCATGTTATGTTAAGTTGTTTTTCCTTCTTTCCTTAAACTGAGGCTCACTTTGTTAAACTTCTTGAGCTGAGTGTTTGCAAATGAATTAATCAATTAAAAACTATTGGCTCTTCATCTATTTTTTGTGAGTGATCAACATATAACAAAAAATTCTGGAATCTTCTAAATTAGTTAAATAGCTTAAGAATAGAACTCATAAAGTTTCTAGACATTTATATAACACAAACTACGCAATAGTGACAATCAATATAATTGATATTCAAGGCTATGGTTGCTTTGTACATCAAAATATATTTTACTCTATTAGCTCCCTTCGAATTACATACTAATGGTTACGCATTACTTCGAAATTCTTAAGAAAAATTTGGAAAGTTGTCATGTCTTATCCATAAGAATTACTAAGCTGAAAAACCTTGGGCTCACCTCCGAAATTTACGATCTGTAAATTCTTTATAGTACATATTTTGTTTGTATAACTTTATAATGAAGCTGTATAGATTAGGATCGGAACATAAGAAAACTTTAAAGATCAAAATGATAATGGAGTAAGCTATATATAATTACATTAATTGCCAATTTTCTTGCTACTACAAGTAAAGTATAAAATGATGTAAAATTAAATTGTTTGACAAAGGAATTTAGAAACTATTTTATTTTAGTTGTATGTACATGACACACGCTATAAAAATAATTTATGGACATATAGTTTTCTATTCACGATGATTATATTCCTCATAGCAAATGTCGCGAGCGTTCAATTATTTTTGTATAGTTTATTAAACTGCGATTGGCAACGCCAGTCGAATTCGGAGAAAGTAAGCAGAACTTGAGAACATGGCAAAGCTGCGAATGCGTCGAATTCGAACTGCTATCTAGAACGATAATTCACTCCACTTTCTGATTTAAACTATTTGTCTTTTTGTGTGTGTCCGTCCAAGTCATTTATAAACTGTTGTAAAATATCGAAGCTCTCCCAATCCTTCTAATGAAAATCTTTTAAACAGAACAGCAAAATCTGGTCAATACAAAAAAGTGAAGTGAACGCAACAAATGAACGAGTATGTAGAAGGGAATAGTATAAATAGCACAATATTGTATAATTCACTCGAAATAATGTTCCGTAATTTAAAATTTTAAATCTTTGAAGAAACTAGCTTACATTTAAAAAGAGCCTCAAAATTAAAATATATATATATATATATTACAAAATTAATATATAAATCTTTCTTTTCCAAAATACTGAATTTGAATTTCAGACTTATTTTTTTTCAGAATTTATTTTTACTTGTATAAAAATATATTATTTTGTTGTTTTTCTTCTTCCGCGTTAATTCTTGCAATTTACAACCATAAATAATTTTCTGAAAACAAAATTTGTTTCATTTTCATCACACATTTCGGAACTTAGAAGGAACTATTGCATGATAAGCATGATAGTGATAGATTTCCTTGAGATCTTTGTCCGCATTCCTTAGTTCTTACACATTCTGTTGATATTGACACAACTGTGATACAACGTTACTTCTTGATCGCTCATAAAATGTGAAATGTTTAGTCTGCTATCGAAAACTTTTAAATATAGCGTTTGACAGTAATTATTGAACTGAATAACTCGTTTAAGTCAAGTATAGGTTTAAATGCCCTAATTCCCAAATATAATACTTATGATTCAAACTTCCCTATTTGCTGCAGATATATCAAAAATAATATTACGTTTGTAACTTGCAATGTTTTTTTATGGGATTTCTAACTTCTCTTACTAAAGTGGCAATGCAAATATAGAAGAAAAACTTATTTATGTGTATTATTTCTCAAATTCTCCCACTCACCTTCGGGTTGTTATCACACCCTTTCGAGAAATTCGAGACTTGCCTTAAAAATAACATTAATTATGCGATTCGCCAGGCAAGAATCGGAAATAAAGGTGTTGTTTCAGTTTTTAATGAATTTTCAATGTGTTAAAGGATATAAATTTGAGTTCTTGGAATGTATTAAACCGATTTTTTTTTATCTTTTCAAGTGTTAAAAAAACCTCGACTTTGTAATATACGGTATGTAAGTAAGGGATACTTTTAATTTCTAAAAATCAGAACATTAAACGTAGCTAAATATAGCTTCCTATTTTTCAAAACATAAATAAATGTCTTTGAAAAATTCCATTCTCAGAGTGAGAGAGAGAGAAAAAAGGCTGTTTTTGATGAAAAAGAAAGGCCTATGGGGAGGATATTTGTATCTTCTTTTGATTTTTTAAAGAACTAAATTTTCTTATATTTTTAATCTATTTAAATATCTTTTGTAATTTCATCATCAGTTTTAATGTTTGTAAAAAAATAATTTCTTATTGTGAAGTTTAAGCTTGTTTAACTTTGGTATATAGATGGCAGTACTGGCTTTCAAATAATTACTTTTAAAAGTGCCAAAATTTGTTTTTTAATGTTGATGAATTTTGTGTATTTTTTATTTATTTTAATTCTATTTTATATAATTCACCTCCTGATTCTTTGATTTAATGCAGTCAAAAATTAGATATTTAGGTTTTTACAGTTTTTTTTTTAAATATGTATTTTTTTCTGGCTATTTTCTCTTTGTGAGTCTTATTTTCTATGCTCTTGAATTTGGGGGTTTTATTTTTGTTTTATAAAACTATTACTGTGTGTTAAGGTTTCATCATGAATATATGTTTTAGCAGCTCCACTGTCCGAAACCAATGACAGTATTATGCAGCTTTATTTTCGTTTTGAAGGATTTCATTTGTTCAATTTCTCTTGTTTTTTGTCATAATTAATTTTTTTGTAATTGTTATCTATTATTTTTACCTTATTATTATTTTTTTTTTTAATTTTACATAATCTTTTATTTTATATTTTTTAAAAAGTTTTATGGCTTTAAACTTTTGTTCTTACAGAATTTATATAACAGCTACTTAACTTTAAACTGAGATTTTTGATTCATTTTTGCTTGTTTTCCGTATTTTTGTTTATTTGATTTTTATGCATTAATAACTATGTGCGTATTCGGGCGGACATGTGTTGTATTGAGCTCCTAAGCTACGTATATAAAATATCAACAATCTGCATTATGCATGTCTAAAGTAGCCATTTATTTCCCACTTAAAATGGAGCATCTATTTATTTTTAGTACGTGTGTAGAAACTTCTTTTATCTTTTTAACTTTTAAAGCTTAACATTCTTTACTTATCACTTTTTCACTAAACTACTTTTTTCTCCACTTTTCACTTATAACTTGGTTTCACTTCTCTTTATCACACTTTTCCTTAATAATAACCTTTTTCCTTTACTTATAAACTTCTTCTGCCATTTCAGATTTCTTACAAACTCTCATTCCTTACTTTTCTTAATAATAACTTTTTTAACTAACAATACCCTGATTGTTATTTACTTTTCTTACTTTAGCTTACTTAACTAATTATGTTAGGTTGCTTTCACTAAACCTTAAACTTCATATGAGATCAGACACATTTGTTAAATAATAACAACAGTTCCTTTATTCTTTCAATTCCTGTTGCGTTACCTTGGTGATCAGTAGAAGTTACCTTAAGCACTTCGATTACCACGCTATCCACAAACTTTCGAGTGTCAACTCGCTTACTTATACACTTAAGACTCTTTCTTTGAGTCTGATCTGCTCTGTTGGGAGTTTGGTTCTGATATGAGAGGGTTATGCAATTGACATCATACACTCGCCCCTTTGCAAAAATGCCCTCTACAGGCGGGCTTTAAACACTGGAGGTAACACGTGTATTCAAGAAAATGCATGTCTTTTTTTTTACTTATTATTGAAAGGAATAAGGTTGAACGCGGGAAAATAAATAATTTATGTGTAAAAGTTTTCTGAAGAACAAATTTACTGATGTACATGTAGTGTTAATTTCAAATGAGTTAGAAATTCTCGACAGGATTTCTTAAAAATTTCTTAAGTAATTAACACCTAAATAGCTATAAATATTGTGACTTGCAATTGTATTCCCCCCCCCTCCTTTGACAACTTATTCATCAGGGGGAAAAACACCTTTGAATGGGAGCTTTGTTGCCTTTTTTTGAAATTGTTTAGTGTGTTGCTCTTTATCTGAAAATGGGCTTTTCAACGTCCTGAAGCTGTGATTGTGGACAGCGGAACAGGCTACCTAAAAACGGGACTTGTGGTCACATTATGACAGTTGTGAATAATTTTACTTGAAAATATACTTGGCAATGTATACTTTTCAAGAGCTAGTTGCCTGGGGCAACTCTTTCTTAGTAATCATTTGAAAGTATAAAATTCTTTAGCTTTTATAAGGTAGCTAAAACATTATATGTTTGCTAATTCTTTTTGTTCGAAATGACTCGTAAAGAGAAACGGACTGAATGCAATATGAGTTCTAATGTAATTGAGAATTATATTTTTACATTGTTTAAAATAAATTATCGCCTTTAATAATTCAAAATGCCGCTTGACTTTTCTTATTTCTCAGTACTTTTTCCTGCTATAATTGGTATTCATGATAGTTAATCTGTATAAATTAGTTTCTGGAAGCGATTATTATATTTTTATTCCTTATTTTATTGCATATCGTTTTGCGTAATTTTTGGCATAAAAATATTCTGTTCCATTCTTAAATCAGCTTATACAACTTTATGTAAAAAAATTATCTGTTGTGTTATTTTATTACTCAGAAGAATATCTGTGTGTTAATGGTTCTGATTATCCGAATTTTGTATAACAATTTATAGTTTTGAAATGAAAAGGTGGATAAAATATTTTAATGACAATACTCTGATCGGAATTAAAAAGATCGATATTTAGAGTGATACGCATCTGACGTGCATAAGTGCATTTTTAAAATAATGTACCTTAATGAAATTGTGCAAATGATTTTAAAAAAGAAAAATTACTATACATTCTCCTTTTTTTTCCTTGTTATATCTTTCAAATTACTATTTAAATTTAAAATTTTATTTCTGTGAGAAAAATCTTTAAACTTATTTAATAAGACTGAGAGACATTAATTTTTACTCTCTTAATTAGGTTGATTATGTTCTCATGATGAAATTATAAAAATTTTTAAACAAAATTAAATCTATATAAAAAAAAAATGAAAGAATTTTATTAATTGTAGTTTGTTGTAAATCATGCATCTGATATACAGGATCTTCTCGACTTACGATCAAGTTCCATTTCTACTAACTGATATAAAGTCGTTTTTATATTTTTCAAAATTATTTTTATACAAACAAGTTTATAAAAATACTGTACATAACATACAACAATCTATTCTATGTACGTATAATAATTGTGCTTAATGTGAAGAATGTTGATTAAATACTTTACATTGTTCGTAACAATAATCAAAAATACAACCAAAATTACGTGACATAGTCCGTAAATTAAAAAGATGTATATAATATATTATTAAATCAATTATGGATATGTGCACTATCGCTTGATTTTCTGAAATCAAGAAATCATCTAATAAGATTTAAAAGCAAACATAAAATAAATATTTCCTATTATAGTTTTATGGAAAAAATTATAATAAAAAATTCAATTATATATATTCTTAATATGTACAAGTTAAAGAGAAGAAAATAATTTTCGTATTTTTATTGCAGAATTTTTTGCATGCGAGGGTGCTGGAGAAAATACATACACATATTTTAAATACATCACACATGTTTACATTCTTATACAAACATTCTTGTGCATGTTACATGAACAAAACTAGGATGCTCATTAATTATTTTTCCAATAATTAGAAGAAAGGAGAAGTTTTAGCTGTAAAGTTTTTTTCTATTATAGTGTATGTGCATAGTTAGTTGTTAAGAAGTCTCAACACTTTTATAATCAAATACCAAAACATATGCTATTTTGCACTTATAATACACTGGTTTGAGTATGCGACGGTACAGTCAACAAAAATGGAACGGTAAAGTTGTGATTGATACAAAATTGCACATGAAGGTAGCAAGCGTATTTATAAATTAAAGAAAATAAGAGTTATATACGAAATTATAAACAAAAATTAATTTTCATAAGTTATGTGATGCGTCATGTTTAGGTCATTAACAAAAGGATTTTTAAAGCCAAAAGTAAATAAATGAATAAAATTTTATTTTACTAAGTTATGCGACCATCCAGACTTTCACATAAATTTTACAGCGATTTTCCATGCTTTCAATGAGGTGATTAACCTTCGCAAATGGCCGTTCTCCATTAGAGCAATTTCCAACTCTCCAAAAGATAAATGTGCAATGACGAGATTGTTTATTTACGTCGCACTGTGAAGCAATACAAGTGCTATTGGCGATAGACATCTTCATTTTGAACTTCGGTCACTCGACAAGGACGACACCTGAGATGGCACCTCCCTCTTTAAATTTCCACACCAAAGGGAAGATTTGAGACTTCTATAGATTTAACGTATGTCAACCCCGCTACACCGCGGTTCTTTTGCGTCGGGACTCGAACCTACGTCTCGACGAAAACTGCCGGCCGCGAATCCACGATCATGACCACTAGGCTACTACATCCACAAATACTTGCAGAAACAATACGTCCGAAAGCTTCCCAAAGATTTTAATGAAAATACACCGGTCGGGGAATACGCCCCCCGTCCAATCCATACGAGAAATACCTCATTCCCCAAGTACTCTTCAACAATTTTGGCTCGATGCGGAATCGGGACCATCTGCTACAGATCGTTCACAGTGGTGTCTAGTTTGTCATCAAAACACCTCACAGCCATTACAGAATTCCCTTTAAAAATGTGCACCTCGCTCGATATTCCATTGAAATTCTATTTCTCACCATGACACTGCCACGTCTGAATGCAGGATCTTCGATTTTTTCTTGGCCTGATTGCTTGTTCCTTGTTCTCTTTAGAATCTTGCAGATTTATCATCTGGCATCGGTAAGCAAATTCAGGCATTCATGTACAGGACGTTGTACTTGTCTGCGATAACCCAACTGAAATGTTCACTGCACCACCGTTAATCTTGTAACCCCTGGATTGGACAGTTAATGGAACACAAACATTTGGTACTTGGGCGACAGTATTTTCGTGTGGAACCTTCGACGTATAGTATTGGCAGATATTGTTTTATCAAGTGACGCTGCAACTATGGATACAAAATTGAGAAGGTCATTCGTCTATTCCACTCGGTTTTACGGCATCCTTTGACGGTTAGGAGAATCAACAGTTTTTGCTTTCTCATTACGCGCAGAGCTACGATCAAACGATCACTGAAAGTGGTTCTTATAGAGAAAGAGATGTTCTTAAGAATATTTACAACAATTGTAACTGGCCCTTTTATAGAAATCAGTAAATGATAAATATCAGAAATATTAGTTTGTGAAATCTTAAATTAAATATCTAAATAAATACATGAAATTTAATACTTTATTAAACATTTGATTGTTACATTTAACTAAAGTATAGTTTGTAATGGGTATAGTTTGTAACACAAGCAACTCAGGGATGCGGACGAACTCAGCTCGTCATCATGCATTAAGGAAAAGTTTCACTAGGCAAGTAGGACTTGGCTGCAATAATTTGGATCCGAACCACCCACGGCTAAATTGGGCCTCGCGTATTACTCTCGATAACTTTCCTAAGCATTAATATCAATTTGACTTGAAATTTTTAAAGTTTTAAAACAGTTCTATCATTTTAAACGACTAGAAACAATTATGACCACCAGGTATCGCTAGTGGCGCTGCAATATTTAATGCTAATTCTGTCTTTTCAGCCCCCATTCTCCTCGCGTTTTAAAGTTTTTAATAGCAAATATCCCTTTAAATTGGTATCGGAATGGCACTTCTTAATAATTTCATTTAATTTTAACTGTTTAATCATCTTTTAAAAACCTCTCATTTCCCCGTTAATGCCAGTGTTCTCGAAGTCGTTTTCATCTTCAAACTGAAATCCCGCCCCATTTCTTGCTATATACGCTCCTTAGCTTACGGCCACAGCATCCAATGGCAATGCGAACTTTCATAACTTATTCTCCAAGTATGTTTCGGCAGTTCCTCACTCTGCCGAAAACCCAGGCTTTTGTTGCCTTGATCCTAATTTTAGATAGCTAATTCGCAATTATCAAAACTTATTAAATTCTGATTTTAATTTTATTTTAATTATGATGAGAGGGTAAAATTTATAATATAAATAGGTACCTCGTAATATTGGCCGTTACCGTTACCATTTGGGTCGCAAAACTTCGGACCAGCTGAACTCGTTTACGCGCATTATCGTGCGCTATTCGAATACAAGCTCAAATCGTTCATAACCATCGAAGGGCTTAAGCATTATACTAGTTATTATAGAGTGTGGAAACTTTTGGTTGACAGGGCACGACTCTCCAGACAACTTTATATCTTATTTGGAATTGTTTCCAAAATCAAAAAATCACCGAATGGCCAACGCCAAAGAAAGCGACATATGTGATTGATTGTCCTGCTTCAAAGCATCCAATATTTTTTGAGGTTCTTACTATCAGTCATCAAAAATAATCCTATGGAACTTATGAGCACTTCTCATTAGGGATTAAAAGCACCTCCTGAAATCATTCAGAGTTCCGGTGACTTCAGAGATTGCCTAATTCCCATGTCTGAATAGACAATAGTAATTGGCTATATCATATAATATTTACATATTGTCATCTACATTCGGAACTATTTTAATCCACTTAAATTCAATTACGCAATCTAAAATTGAAAATTTACATTCCATGCTTAACTTTTGGAATCCAGGTAACATGATGTTTTAATATGTACACATCGTCAGGTTTTTCATAGCTGACATAGAGACAATCGAAATGCAATTTGAATTGTAGTTTATGTTATTACTTCATATTGTGTCTATACAATTAATTTAAAATAACATAACTTGGATTTTTTAGTTCATAAAATAAATAGTAATACGAACAAAATAAATATGACAAAACGTGCATGTAACTCACTCGACTTCATTTTATTACATTCATCACCAACTTGAAAACTGCGATTGAGTGCCTCACCCAGATATATTTTAGAAAACTATTAATAGCTTTGAATTAAAAGCTATATCACTTCTTTGAACAGAAATTTTGAAAGTGTATTTTATATTGAACATTTTTCTCCTTAACATAGCATTTAAACTGTTAAAATGTTAGAGCATTTCTGACGCACTCATGACTAGATAAGGATGCTATATTTACAGATTCCCTTTGTTACCTGAAATGCCGTCTCCCATTCATTTCCGATTGTCTCTGTAGAAATCTGCAACATTTTGATATCGTGATAACCAGCATAGTACAGTTGTCTTTGCTTATTGTTAAAGAACAGAAATAAATTCGGGCCTTTTTTTAGGAATGAAAGTTGCTACAACATTAATATTCCAT
This sequence comes from Nephila pilipes, assembly GCA_019974015.1. Lineage (NCBI taxonomy): Eukaryota > Metazoa > Arthropoda > Arachnida > Araneae > Nephilidae > Nephila > Nephila pilipes. The sequence continues at coordinate 42,056 of BMAW01082584.1, forward strand.
TTTTTATTTCTCTGTCCTGTTAAGAGTAGCATATTTTATTGTACCTTTAATTTCTGTGAAATCAATCTATTGTTTTTCTGTATAAATTCTGTCCCATACTTCATCTCCTATTTCGTAATGATATACAGATTTTGAACTTAACGTGTTGAAATAAAAAATTGACACTTTTGCAAAATATTTCAAAATTTTAAGGATAGATCATAGTAAATTGAATATACGTTTTATGACCTTATGAACTTATTTTGATGCTGGTAAATTTACCGGTCTCGAAATGTGTTCCGAGTTTAGGACCAACACCGTGATATTAGGCGAAGATTAATATTCAAATTTTATTCCTGTTAGATGTAAATATTTCTCAATTACTATGGAATTCTTGCTACGAATGCAGAGTATCCTCTGTTATTGAGTAATATATGATTACATGGCAAAACTTAGTAACAAAAATATGCGATGCAAAGCCGTTAAATAGTTTCTCTCAAGTTTAGTGGATTGATTGACAGTTTATTTACGTCGCACAGAGAAACAATACGGGGACTATTGGCGATGGTCCTTGTAACTTAGAGCTTCTGTCAAATAACGAGGTTGACACCTCCCTCTCCAAACTTCCACACCACGCCAACGGGAAGTCTTTGAGTCCTGACAGATTTAACATGCATCAACACCGCTATGTAGCAAGTGCGAGACTTCAGTGGTATCAGGACTCGATTCCGTTACTCCATGGGTAAAACGTCGGCCACGAGTTCGCGATTATGATCATAAAATTTAAACTAAGAGGGCCACAAAATTTAGTGGAGAATAAAGGCACGTATTTAGACCTTTCCTGCGAAGCAGATAATGGAGAAAGATGGTCAGTTCAAATTTCTTCCGATTAAAGCTTAAAAATCATAATTATAAATGCAATTTCTCTGATACTGAGGGGAATGATGTGAACAATAAAGAATACTTAAGTATGATTCATGCTGTGCAAATCTGCCCTGAAATTAGCTGTAAATGAACAACCCAACAATTACATACTTCTCCATAGATATTCTCTACATTAGAAAAATGTGTAGTATATGTTAAATGAAATTTTTGAGAGTGCAATATATTTCTATTAGATGGGTGTGCTATATGAGAATACAGAGAGCTTATCAATGGACAAATTTTGTGAAATAAATTTTTAAAAATATGTTATAAGATTTGGTATTTTCTAATCAAAATGAGAAATAAAAGGGATTATTGTACAGAGTTGCTTGCACAAACTATTAGAAATTAGTTATTAATTTGCTAAAACCAAACATTTTGCTTGTGATTTTTAAAAATTATTCTCTTACAGCTAACATTAAAACACCTCTCTAAACATCATCGATCAATAAGGGTTTTGTGTATTTCCTTTCGAGAATTACATGTTACACCACATCGCTAATTCTAAATTCGCATCTATGTATATGTGTTTCTACCTTCGGTTACACTGTAGTACGTAAGGACCCTTGCCGGATGACAGATTGATGAATTTCGTGGCTAGTGATTTGTGGGCTAGAAATTAAATCCTTTGAGGAATTTGTGTACAAAATAAGGGGAATATTATATAGGTGTATTCCTACTGAATCCCAAAAGTAATGTCAAGAGTAGATTCAAAATCATCAGATTTGACGCCGATATTTAATTCTAGCCAGACGTTGTGGACGAGCAATTGTTTGCTAACGTTGCACTGAGAAGCAATGTGAGGGCTATTCGCGATAGATCTTGTAATTTTGGTCAAGTATGAGAAGGACGACACCTGAGTAGGAACTTCCCTCTCCAAATTTCCACACTACGCCAGCTGTAAGATTTGGGACCTCGACCAGATTAAACGTTCACCAGCCCCACAACACGACGGGTCTTTAGTAATAGCAGCAGAGTCGGCCTCCTCTATAATTGGACCGGGCTGCAAGAAACCATTTGGGTCCCTAGGTTGTTTCGTAAAGTAAAAAAAAAAAATTACAAACACGAACATATATTTCTTTTGCATATTTATTTTATGCAGGATTTTGCGTTTTCTAGTATTTTAATTGCTTTAAAAAAAATTACAATTTTTTTGCAATTTCTTTTTCGGTGCATAATAAATCAAGTGCATTTAAGCGTTCTGCACACATACTCGAGTAAGAAGTTCAGTTTAGGTAAGGATACTCCGGGAATTCCCCGAATCAAATAACAAAAACTAACCACTCGCATCATCAAGAATTAGTTTGAGAGAAGATTGCCGATATTCATAGATCTACTATAATCATGTTTACGATGAAATGAACTTAACGTCATACTGACAGCGATAGGACTATTGTCAAGTTTTCATGTGGTATAGTTTATTTTAATTCTTGACCTTGCTGGGGCTCCTTCAATCGCGGGGCACCGGTGCATAGCATCCGCCGCATCTCTCAGATGACCGGTCCTGGATATCAGGACTCGAACCAACGGCTCGAGGAAAACAATGCCGGCCGTTAATCCACAACCATGCCCATTAGGTTGGCGCGACCACTCAATGAGACTTTAATTAATTCTGTATGGGATGAAAATTGAATTTAAAATGATTCCAATGTTTTGTGAAAAAGAAGTTGCTTTCGAAGCATTATTTAACAAAATTGTTTTAAAAAAATTCTAGAGAAATAAAGTGAGAAACTCCGTTAAATATTTCGAAAATTTCAACTACTCACAAAAATGTGACTTATCAAACACATCTAAGGCATTTCAGCTGACATTCCAAGATCTTAGACTCTCGCCACAATCACCTGCCAAATCTTTCTTCACCATCTGGATATCATTTTTCATCATTTAGTGTGGAGACGTCTTCTCTTGTATGAAAGACAGATGTGAAGAGGGAAGGGGAGATAAATAATGAAAGCGAAGCCTGATTTCTTGGCAAGTGCGGTTTTCCGTGAATTTTAAGAGTGCTTCTGATCGTTTTCCACAAGAAAAGAAAAGATGAAAGGGAATTCGCGCCGAATCGAACTGCACACACTCAGTCTGTTGAGCACTTTTCCTCGAAATTCTGCCACCTGCTCTGACCTTGATGAAATCGCTTCAAAGTTCTTAGAAAATGAGGCCCAATAACAACATATATACTAGACACCCATTAAGTTCATTTTCAGTTTGAAAAATAGCTTTGAATTGATCGTTTCGTTAAGGTCTGGTTACCGTTGCGGTTTTGAATTCCTCAGTTATCACAAATGCAGTACAGAAAATTACTGACTTTGGATGATAAGGTATGATACATTGTTTTCAATCTTTTTTTTTTTTTTTTTTTTTTTTTTTTTTAATTTTAGACATGTTATAGTTAATACTGAAAGTTTCTACTTTTTTAGATTCGTTTCTGTAAGCTTTGTTTCTAACCCGACCTGAAGTTTTCTAATTTCATCAAATGATATTCATTTTTATTTTCTTCAAGGTTATCTAGATCAAAGATGTTAAACTCGCGGCCCGCGGACCTCATGTGACCTTCAATGAATATCCATGTGGCCCAACCACCATAACTTTCTGTGTGTAATAAAAATGTACTAATAACGTTGCTTAATTTTTGAAATTTCTAACAATTGAAAAAAATATTGGAATTTGCAACATTTGAATTATTAGTAGTTGTGTTGATTCGTACCAGTCATTTCTTCCATCAATAATGGGCTGCGGTAGCCTAGTGGTCAAGGTCGTGGACTAGCGGCCGCCGGTTTTCGTTCAGTCGCGGGTTCGATCCTTGGCCGCCAAAGGCCCGCCGTGTAGCCGGGGCTGATGCACGTTAAATCTCTTCGGGGCCCAAAGTCCTCCCGTTGGCGTGATGTGGATGTTAGGAGAGAGGGGTGCCAGCTCAGGTGTCGTCCTCGTCACTTGACCGTGGTTCAAAATTACGAGGTCTGTCGCCAATATCCCTCGTGTTGCTTCTAGTGCGACGTTAATAAAAACTAAACTAAACTTCCATCAATAATAAGGAACACCTTCCACACTATTAGTTCTCAACCGTCTTGTTTGGAGTGCCTAACATTAAATATTCCGATTTAAAAGAACAAGTAAAATGAGTTTAGAATATGAGCACTTATTTTGTGCCAAGAAAAAAATATTGACTTTGTCACAAATTCGTGTGTGTGTGTTAACGATGACTCATTTATATTAGGCTCTTATATTCAGGTGTGCCTTTATTTAAGCCAGAGGGCGGTAAATCTAAACGAAAAACCGCTGACGATTATGGGTATTTCAAAGAAAAGTGTGAATTGTATTTTTGCTGTTACATTAAAAGATAAAATTATCTGCTAGAAATGTAAGAATGGTTATAAATGGTATCAAAGTTATTTTACATAAAACCATCCCATGAACAACATAAGCTCTGTATTAAAAATCACAATTAACAGTATACTTTCTGAGAAGTATATTATGAGAAGAAAAAGTAATACCTTATCTATATATCGTGCGGCCTGCATGATATTTACTTGTTTGAAATTCAAACGTGGCTAGAAATGAGTTTCACACTCCTGAACTAGATTAAAATAGAGAACAGAACAGAAATGTCCTGTTTTTTTTTTTTTTTTTTTTTTTCAAATTTGAATTCTTCTTAAGGGTGAATTGGGGAATAGGTAATAAAACTTTTGTGTTAAGAATGTTAAACTTCTGGAAACAAAAGTATGAAGAAGCAAAATATATGTCAAAATACCATTCAGAAAAAATAACATTTTATATTTTTCAATCAAAGAAAAGTTGAATCATTTTCACGGTTTAGTGCCAATAGTTTTGAAATGTTATTGATTTAGTTAAAAATACGCATATATTCTCGAACGTCGACTTTTTTTTGTATCTAAAAAAAGGCATGAGCAAAGTTTTGAAAAGGCGATATTTTACTTTGTAAAAGGGCATAATTTTATTCTGCGCTGAAATAAACGAGAAAAATAATACTTTTATTTATTCGATGAAAATTTTTTGCTCAGGAAGTATCCATTTCCGTGTACAAACAATGAGTAACACTTAAGTCATTTTTAATTAATGTTTAACTCATGAACAAGCAAAGAGAGAGAGTGACGGGTCGTTAATAGAGATAAAATGGCAGCAGGAGCTGGTCCGAAAATCTTCATGGAATGAACTATCTGAACATATTAGAGTTTCTTTGAAATGATCTCTTCATTTTAAGAAGGGAAAAAAAAGGAAATGACGGACGATCTTTTAAGAAAAAGAGTCCTATAATATTTTGTTCTTGTTTCAGTTTTCGATAAAAATCAATTGTTATTATTACAACTTAAATATGTGGCCTTTGTAGCCTCTTAACTAATAGTTATGGTCGAGTACGGCGGTTTTCGTCGAGTCATGTGTTCGAGCCTTGATGCCACTAAAAAATCCACTTTGTAGCTGGGGCTGATGCATGTTAAATCTTTCAAAGCTCAAAGTCTTCGCGTTGGCATGGTATGGAAGTTGGAAGAGTGAGGGGCCTATTCAGTTTTCGTTCTCGTCACTTGACCAAGGTTTAAAATTACGAGGTCCGTCGCCAATAGCCCTCGTGTTGCTTCTAGTGTGATGTTAATAAAACCAACCAACCACATAATCAACTTAAATACATTAACCGCTGTCAATTTATCCTCTTTGTAATAGAATTTGATAACCGATAGAATTGAGCGGGATTGCGTGACACCACGAAGGACACGATGAGGAGAAATTGTCATTCTAACTTCAGTTTTCATTTTGCCATCAAATATAGCTTAATTATTTTTTCCCTCTACTCCATCATCCATCACTCTCAGAAAAGCCCTCTGAAACCGATTCAGTGCTGTATCGTGAGTTCTCTGGCTCCATTTTGTACTACATGCGTGAGCAGATTTTAAAATTCAAATTTCCATCTTTATTTTCTCACTGAATTTCACGTGTGAGCAGCCATCAACGGGAAATTGCTGTACTCAACTTCGTGTGAAAAAAACCAAAAATACTCTCTCTGGAACCTTCTCTCCTGCGTAAAAGACACTGAGAAAGAGGCTCGGTTGCATCTGTTTTGATGCGCCAAGCCCTGGTGACTGGGTTAGTTTTCGTTTACAATGGTACATTGTGACGTTAAACGGATCGGTTAGCTTGTCATCGGTGTTAAACCGCCCTCAGGCGTGACAGATTTGATGTTTGGAACTCATTAAGATTTTTACATTATTTTGCTTTTTTTCGTTTTTGCTTGAATAAATACATTGGAGTGAAGGAGTTGCGTGTTCGGAATTCACGTACACGCAGCCGTGCTTTCTATTTCGATGATGTTTCGGAATTGTATTTTAAATGCAATGAAACCTCTCTGAAAAATTAGCTTCTCAACGATATCTTTCTTCTTTGGGTTTTTGGTTTGCTTCCTTTTTTTAAAGGTAAAAAAATAATGGAAATGTATTATTCTTCAAAATTCCAAAGTGAATTAAATCGTCTATTCTTTTTCAGAAAAAGTATAGGTATTTAGTACTATTTGGGATCATTTTGGAGATTTTTAGACATTAAAGTGTGTATTATTATTTTTCTACTAAAAAAATGTTAATATTCGTAGTAAAACAAACATTGTAATTTTCTTTAAAAAAATTCCTTAAGAATGGACGTACGCAAACAACAAAAAAAAAACATAATTTCATTTATTCAACTTATAGAAATCACTGTAAAATATGTAAATAAAATACTTTTTAAGACTTTCAGAGCTAAGTTCATTCACCCCTACAAAAAAAATTGCTAACTTGTTTTGAAGTGAACAGTGGACTTGTAGGGTGCCAGAGGAAACCGCAGAAGCGCGTAAATTATGTAAGAAGAAAACACTGCAATTAAAATCAAGCCAATTTGTCAAACTTTCATGCAAGTGTATCTACTTGTAAATATTTAAATATAGTATTAAAGGTCTTTAAAAGAAAAAAAAATGTGTTAGGAATTCTATTATAAAACATTACGCGAAACTTACCAACGGCAGTTTTCTGACAACCTTGAATACCTATAATATTCTCTCATTCTAATATTCGAAAACTTCTTAAATTTAAGAGGAGGTGTACAATAGATAGTGAAAAACAATTTATTGGAATGAACCAATTATTTTTGGAAACTGTTTCTCACAAAATCTTGAAAACATGCCTTGTAATATTATTATAAGAACTACATGAATAGGTATTCACGAATAAAATATTAAATTAAATATATAAACAAAAAATGAAGAGGTAAGTAAATTAAAAATGGGAGGATGTATATTGCTGGGATTTCGGAGTAGTTTAAAAAATATTTTGCTACAGTTCATTCAATTTTTTCTTAATCGTGAACAATTCCATATAAGATTATAAGTATTAGGAAATTGATGTTGTTCTTCTTAAATCTTGTAAGACTTGAAAAAACAAAACTTATTGTATGTTTTAATTTTTAATCCTGAATATTGTGCTGTATTATTAAAGATCTTTTCTGAAAATTATCTTATTATGTAGGTTAATAAAATCCCTATTGTATTAAAAATGAAATAAAGAATTGTTTTCCTTACAAAGCATTCAAATTGTGCGGGGGGAAAACTGAATAAAACAGATATTTCATACAAAATGTTAGTTATGTGGTTGTATTGAAACTATTCCTAAAATAAAATTTACCTTGTTGATCTTATTGGTTTTTTAAATATTCTCAATTAAAAATTCAGTTTTGGTTTTGAATCTGAGAACAATAAATTGAAATTGTATTGAAAGTGAGCCTAAATTTGTTTCTTTAAAAAGAGCTTTTACTATTAGAATTCATTTGAGCTATTTTTATGTTTTGAAAAATAATCTTTCACATCAAGACAAATTTATAATTTCATGAAAATAAGTTTATTTGTTTGTATACGTTTTCTTTCTGGGTTCTTTTAAATGGCTCTTTATTAAATAAT